>JAACNH010000999.1:94665-112489 GCA_019447015.1 Hymenochirus boettgeri | reverse complement strand
AAGCGAGCTAGCTAGCTAGCTACTAGGCGATGCTAACGCTAGATCGTTTATAGGGTTTCCCCCCAGTATGCCGACACATTGATTAATGGAAAAAAGTACTGATCCACAAGCATGCACCAAAAAGTTATACCCTCACACTGTACTAAGGGAACAATATGGCAGCTTGCCAACCAGTGCACCTACACCATAAAAACTCTGTGTTAGTGCATCTGAAATGGAAAAAGATTTGGGGGTTCTGGTAGATAACAATAGCTGTGTAGCAAACAATGCAGGGTGCAACGGCTAGAGCTAGCAAGATATTGTCTTGTATAAAGAGGGGAATGGAATCAGAGAGAAAAATATTATTCTCCTCTTTACAAGCACTGTAGGACTGCATTTGGAATATGGTGCGAGTTTGTTTGGAATCCCATATAAAAAGGGACATCTTGGAAATGGAGACAGTTCAGAGAAGGGCAACAAAATTAAAAGGGAATGGAGGGGCTTGACTATGTAGGCAGATTAGACAAGTTATAACTAAATTATAAGGGAATGGAGGGCTTGAATATGCAGGCAGATTAGACAGTTATAAACTAATTAATAAGGGGAATGGAGTGGGCTTGAATATGCAGGCAGATTAGATAAGTTTAGGGCTGTTTAACATCAGAAGAAGTGATGTTTTGCATGGGGAATTGATAACCTTATTAAATATATTATGGGCCATACAATGAACTCTCTGGTGCATTGTTCACTAATAGGTCATATCAGAGGACACGTGACATCCTTTAAGGTTGGAAGAAAGAAGTTTCATCTTCAGTTAGGAAGGGTTCTTTATAGTGGAAACGGTGACATGTGGAACTGTACTCCAGCAGATGTGGTAATGCAAGTTCATTAATTACTGGTATTAATACATATACTGTAGTTCTGGTTGGTACGGGGATATAGATAATATTGAGAATTATCGGTATTAATACATATACTGTAGTTCTGGTTGGTACGGGGAATTATATAAATATTGAGAATTACTGTATTAATACATATACTGTAGTTTGGTTGGTTACGGGGATACTATTAATATTATAATTACTGGTATTATAATATTACTGTAGTTCTGGTTGGTACAGGGATACTATATAATATTGAGAATTACTGGTATTAATACTCTACTGTAGTTCCTGGTTGGTACAGGGATACTATAAATATTGAGAATTACTGGTATTACACATATACTGTAGTTCTGGTTGGTACAGGGATACTTATAATTTTGAGAATTACTGGTATTAAACATATACTGTAGTTCTGGTTGGTACGGGGATACTATATAATATTGAAACTACTGGCATTAATACATATACTGTAGTTTCTGATTGGTACAGGGATACTCTATAATATTGAGAATTACGGTATTAATACATATACTGTAGTTCTGGTTGTACGGGATACTATATTAATATTGAGAATTACTGGTATTATACAATATACTGTAGACTAGTTGGTACGGGGATACTATATATAATTGAGAATACTGGTATTAATACATATACTGTAGTTCTGGTTGGTACGGGGATACATATAATATTGAGAATTACTGGTATAATACATATACTGTATACTGGTGGTACAGGGATACTATAATATTGAGAATTACTGGTATTAATGCATATACTGTAGTTTCTGGGGTACGGGGATACTATATAATATTGAAATTCATCGGTATTAATACATATACGTTAGTCTGGTTGGTACGCGGGATACATATAATATTGAGAATTACTGGTATTAATACATATACTGTAGTTGGTTGGTACAGGATACTATATAATATTGAGGAATTACTGGTATTAAAACATATACTGTAGTTTGTTGGTACGGGGAATATATATTACTGGTATAATACTATACTGTAGTTCTGGTTGGTATGGGGATACTATATAATAATATGAGAATTACTGGTATTAATACTATACTGTAGTTCTGGTTAGGTAAGGGGATACTATATAATATTGAGAATTACTGGTATTAATACATATATAGTATCCCTGTACCAACCAGAACTACAGTATATGTATTAATGTATTAACTGTTATACGTTACCCATATGTATAAACAAATAAGAGACGGGAGGTTCTGTACACACAATAAGCTATACCCTTAAAGACTCTCACTCCCACTTACTATTCTATTAAAGAGGAGATCTTTAAACTTAATGCATTTATTTTATTTCCTGACAGAAGCCTCTGAATTATTAATTGAATGTCTGAGCTGAGGTTAGCTGGAGTAAAGTACCTGGGGGATGAATAGCTAATCTGTGCACCAAAATCATAACCCAGGATTCCTGTTATAGTCGTAGTGACTGCAGGTGTATGTTTATAGGTTTGTAGTGGGGTATGATAGTGATGGGATGGTAACCAGATTCCCCTGTAGGTGTATATAGGTTGTTGTAGTGGGTTAGATAGTGATGGATGGTAACCAGATTCCCCTGTAGGTGAATAGTTTGTAGTGGGGTATGATAGTGTGGGATGGTAACCAGATTCCCCTGTAGGTGTATATAGGTTTTTAGTGGGGTATGATAGTGATGGAGGTAACCAGATTCCCCTGTAGGTGTATATAGGTTTGTAGTGGGGTATGATAGTTAGGGAGATGGTAACAATTACCTGTAGGTGTATATAGGTTTGTAGTGGTAGATCGGAGTACAGTCCCGTAGTGTTAGAGGTTGTAGTGGGTATGATAGTGATGGGTGGTAACCAATTCCCCTGTAGGTTCGTATCTAGGTTTGTAGTGGGGAGTAGATAGTGATGGGATGGTAACCAGATTCCTCCGTAGGGATATGTTTGTAGTGGGGATGATAGTGATGGGTGGTCAACCAGATCCCGCGTAGGTGTGTATATGAGGTTAGTAGTGGAGTATGATAGTGATGGATGGTCCAGATTCCCTGTAGGGTATATAGGTTTGTAGTGGGGGTATGATTGTGGAGGGATGGTATCCAGATTCCCACTGTAGGTGTAATATAGATTTGTAGTGGGATATATAGTGATTGAATTGGGTAACCCAGATTCCTGTAGGGTGTTTAGGTTTTTAGTGAGTAGTGATAGTGATGGATGGAACCGATTCCCTTAGGTGTATATAGTTGGTAGTGGGTACTGATAGTGATGGATAGGAACCAGATTCCCCTGTAGGTGTATATAGGTTGTAGTGGGGTATGATATGCTGGATGGTAACCAATTCCCCTGGTAGTGTTAGTAGGTTTGAGTGTGGGTATGATAGTGAGGATGTAACCAAGATTCCCCTGTAGGTGTTATATAGGGTTTGTAGAGGTGGATGATAGTGGATGTACGGTCAAGAATGCCCTAGTAGGTGGTATACTAGGTTTGTAGGGTGGGTGATATAGTGATGATGGGAAACAGATGCCCCTGGAGGTGTTATAGGTTTGTAGTGGGGTATGATAGTGATGGATGGTAACCAGATTCCTGTAGGTGTATACTATTTTACTGGTTCTATGGGGTGATAATAGTGATGGATGGTAACCAGTTCCCTGTAGGTTATATAGGTTTGTAGTTGGGGGTATACAATGAAAAAAATAGTGATGGATGGTAACCAGATCCCCTGCAAGTGTATATAGTTTTAGTGGGTTAGATAGTGATGGATGGAACAGATTCCCCTGTAGGTTGTATATAGGTTTGTAGTGGGGTTATGGATAGTGATGGGATGGTATCCAGATTCCCTGAGCGTGTAGTTATAGGTTGTGGTAGGGGGTTATAGATAGGTGATGGATGGTAACCAATTCCCCTGTAGGTGTATATAGGTTTGTAGTGGGGTATGATAGTGATGGATGAGTAAACCAATCCCCTGTAGGTGTATATAGGTTTGTAGTGGGGTATGATAGTGATGGGATGGTAACCAAGATTCCCTGTAGTGTATATAGTGTTGTAGTGGAGTATGATGTGAGGGATAGTAACCGATTCCCCTGTAGGTGTATATGGTTGTAGTGGCGGATGATAGTGATGGACTGTAACCAGAATTTCCCCGTAGGTTCTATAGGTTTGTATGGGGTATGATAGTGATGGTAGGAACCCGATTCCACTGAGGTGTAATAGGTTGGAGTGGGTATTCCCCTGTAGGTGTAATAGGTGTTGTAGTGGGTCGACAGTGATGAATGGGTAACCAAGAATTTTCCCCTGGTAGGTGTATATAGGTTTGTAGTGGGTACTGATAGGTGGATGGTAAACAGATCCCCTGTAGGTGTATATAGGTGTTAGTGGGTGTATTAATGATGGGATGGTAAACCAGATCCCCTGTAAGGTGTATATAGGTTTGTAGGTGGGGTATGATAGTGATGGGATGGTAACCAGATCCTCCCCTGTGTGTATATAGGTTTGTAGTGGGGTATGTTATTAGTGATGGATGGTAACCAGATTCCCCCTGTAGGTGTATATAGGTTTTGTAGTGGTGTATGAAGTTGATGTGATGTAACCAGATGCCCTGTAGTGTATTATAGGTGTTTGTAGTGGGGTATGAATGGATGGGATGGGAACCAGATCCACCTGAGGGTGTATATAGTTGAGTGGGGTATGGAATAGTGATGGGATGGTAACCCAGACTCCCTCGTGTAGGTGTAAAGGTTTGTAGTGGTGTCTGATGTGGATGGATGGTAACCAGATTCCCCTGTAGGTGTAAGGTTTGAGTGGGGCTAGATAGTATGGATGGTAACCAGATTCCCCTGTAGTGTATATGACGGTTTGTTAGTTGGTATGATAGTGCTGGATGGGTAACCAGATTCCCCCCCTTTGTAGGTTATATAGGTTGTAGTGGGGAGTGATAGTGAGGGGTGGTAAACCAAGATTCCCCTTAGGGATATAGGTTGTGTAGTGGGGTATGCATGATGGGATGGTACCAAACTCCCTGTAGGTTATAAGGTTTGTAGGGGTTATGAAGTGAAGGGATGGTACCCAATTCCCTTTAGATAGTTGTGTAATCTGTGATGTGAACCAATTTGTAGTGATAGGTGTATGTATAGTGAATGGAATGGAACCGATGTCCCGTGTGTTAGTAGGTTGTGTAGTTGGGGTATGAAGTATGGGATTGTAGACACGACTTCCCTGTAGTGTATTATGGTTTTAGCTGGTGTATGATAGTGAATGGATGCGTATCCAGATTCCCCTGTAGTGTTAATGATGTGTTAAGTGGATGGTAGACTAGTGTATAAATTTGGTGAGATGATAGATGGGATGGTAGACCAATTCCCCCCTGTAGTGATATAGGTTTGTAGATGTGGGTATGATATGATGACGGTAACCAGATTACCCCTGTAGGTGTATATAGCGTTTGAGTGGGTATGATAGTGATGGGATGGTAACAGATTCCACTGTAGGTCGGTATATAGGTTTGTAGTGGGGTATGATTGAGTGATGATGTAACCAGATCCCGGTAGGTGATATAAGGTTTGTAGTGGTGTATGATAGTGATGGAGGTAACCAGATTCCCTGTAGGTGTTAAAGGTTTGTAGTGGGGTATGGTATGTGATGGTGGTTCAACCAGATTCCCCTGTAGTGTGATTATAGGTTTGTAGTGGGGTAGTATATTGTGTGGCGTAACAGAAATTCCCTGTTAGGTGTATATAGGTTTGTAGTGGGGTATGATAGTGATGGATGGTAACCAGATCCCCTAGGTGGTATATAAGGTTTGTAGTGGGTATGAAGTGATGGACATGGTACCAGATTCCCCTGTCAATGTAATAGGTTGTTTGTTGGGGTAATATAGTGGATGGGAATGGTACCACAGTCTCCCTGTAGAGTGTATATAGGTTGTAGTGGGGTAATGATAGTGATGGAGGTACAGATTCCCCTGCTAGTGTTATATAGGTTTTGTAGTGGGGTATGATAGTGATGGATGGTCACCAGATTCCCCGTAGTGTATAGGTTTGTATGGGGTATGATACGTGATGTGATGGTAACCAGATTCCCCTGATGTGTATATAGGTTTTAGTGGGGTATGATAGGATGGATGTAACCAGATTCCCCTGTAGGTGTATATAAGGTTTGTAGTGGGGTATATGATAGTGATGGCATAGTAACAGATTCCCTGTAGGTTGTTAGGTTGTGTTGGGGTATGATAGTGATGGATGTAACCAGATTCCCTGGTTAGGTGTGATCTATAGGTTTGTGTGGGGTATGATACGGGATGAATGTAACAATTCCCTGGAGGTGTATATTGAGTGGGTATAGGTTAGGTTTGTAGTGGGGTATGATCAGTGATGAATGTAACGCAATTCCCCTGTAGGTGTATATGTTTGAGTGGGTATGATAGTGATGATGGTAACACAGTATTCCCGGTAGGTGTCTATAGGTTTGTAGTGGGGTCTATCCTCTTGGTGGAAGAGATCCCTTGGTAATATTAGGTTGTAGTGGGGGATGAAGTTGATGGGATGGTAAACCATGCCCCGTAGGGTATATAGGTTTGGTAGTGGGGGTATGATAGTGAGTGGATGGGAAACAGATTCCCTGGGGAGGTGTTATAGGTTTGTAGGTGGGGTATTACGTGATGTGATGGTAAGCCCAGATTCCCCCTGTAGGTGTATATAGTTGGTTGTAGTGGGTATGATAGTGAATGGGATGTAACCAGACTTCCCCTGTAGGTGTATACGGTTTGTAGTGGGTATATAGTGGATGGATGGTAACCAGATTCCCCTGTAGGTGTATATAGTGTTGTAGTGGGGTATGTAATAGATGGTACGAGGGTAATGTTGTAGGGACATGTGGATGGTAACGATTCCCTCCCCGTAGGTGTATATAGGTTGAGGGTGTTTTGATAGTGATGCGATGGTAAACCAGATCCCCTGTAGGTGTCTATAGGTTTGTGAGTGGGGTCAATGATAAAATTTTGGATGGAGGTACCGATTCCCCTGTAGGTGTATATAGGTTTGTAGTGGGGTGAGTGATAATGATTGATGGTAACCCCAGATCCCCGTATGTGTAATAGTTGTAGTGGGGTTATAGTGATGGATGGTAACCAGATTCCCTGTAGGTATATAGGTTTAGTGTGGGGTATGACAGTGATGGATGGTAACCAGATTCCCCTGTAGGTGTATATAGTTTGTAGTGGGGTATGAAGAGTGATGGGGATGGTAACCAGTTCCCCGTAGGGTGTATATAGGTTGTGTGGGGTATGATAGTGATGGATGGGAACCAGATTCCCTGTAGGTGTTATGGTTGTTGTGGGGTATGAATAGTGATGGATGGTAACCCGATTCCCCTGTAGTTGTTTTAAATTGTGTTATTAGCTTTTGTAGTGGGGATGAGGTCTGATAGTGGTATGATAGGATGTGGTAACCAGATTCTCCTGAGTGGTATAAGGTTTGTAGTGGGGTATGATAGTGATGGTGGTAACCAGATTCCCCCTGTTAGGTGTAATAGATAGGTTTGTATGGGGTAGATTAGTGATGGATTAACCAGATTCCCTGTTAGGTGTATATCAGGTTTGTAGTTGGGGTTATGATGATGAGGATGGTAACCAGATCCCCTGTAGGTGCTAATATAGGTTGTAGTGGGGTATGACTAGTGATGGGATGGTTAACCAGGATATTCCCCTGTAGGTGTAATAGAGTTTTGTAGTGGGGTATGATAGTGACTGGAGGTAACCAGTTCCCCTGTAGGGTATTAGGTTGTAGTGTGGGTAATGATAGATGTATGGATGGAACAGATCCCTGTAGGTTAGAAGGTTTGAGTGGGGTATGATAGTTGATGGATGGGAACAAGATTCCCTGTAGGTGTATATAGGTGTGGTTGTTTAGTGGGGTACTGATAGTGATGGTGATGGAAAACCAGATTCCCCGGTAGGTGTATATAGAGTTTGTAGGGGGTATTAATAGTGATGGGATGGTGAACCAGATTCCTCCGCTGGGTTTATATGAAGTTTGTAGTGGGGTAATCTCTGCGGGATGGTACCAGATTCCCCTGTAGTGTTAGATGGTTTGTAGTGGGGGTATGATAGTGCATCGGTGGGTACCAGATTCCCCTTAGGTGTCAATTAGGTTTGCTTGTAGTGGGTATGAAGGAGGATGTAACCAGATTCCTGTAAGGTTGGATATAGGTTTGTAGTGGGGTTAGGATAGTGTGGGATGGTAACCAGATCCCCTGTAGGTGTATTATAGCGTTGTAGTGGGAATGATAGGGAGGGATGGTAACCAGATTCCCCTGAGTGTATAGTAGGTTTTGTAGTGGGGTTAGATAGTGAGGGGATAGTAACCAGAGTCCCCTGAGGTGGTATATAGGTTTGTGCTGTTGTATGATAGTGATGGATTTGGTAACCAGATCCTGTAGGTGTATATATAGGTTGTAGTGGGTGTATGATAGTGTAGGGATGTGGAACCAGATATCCCTTAGGAGTGCATATAGGTTTGTAGTGGGGTTAGGATAGTGTGTGGTAATGGGTAAACCAGATTCCCCTTGTAGTGTTATAAGGTTCGTAGGGGTTATGTATAGTGATGGATGGTAAACAGATTCCCCTGTAGGTGTATTAGGTGTTTTGTATGGTGTAATGATAGTGATGGAGGTTACAGAATTCCCGTAGTGGTAATAGAGGTTTGTTAGTGGGCTATGATAGTTGATGGGATGGTAACCAAGATTCCCCGGTAGGTATATGATGGTTTGTAGTGGGGTTTTTTTTTCGTATGATAGGATTTGGGATGGTGTAACCAGATTCCCCTGGAGGTTGATAGAGCGTTTTTGGTAGTGGGGTATGATAGTGAGGGATGGTACACCAGATTCCTCGCTAGGGTATACTAGGTTTGTAGGAGGGATGAGAGTGATGGGATGCGTATACCCAGATTCCCACTGCTAGCGTGTATATAGGTTTTGTTGAGTGGGTTTATGATAGTGAGGAGTTTGGTAACCAGATTCCATTGTAGGTGTATATAGGTTTGTAGTGGGGTATGATAGTGAGGATGTTGTACCAGATTCCCCTGTAGGTGTCTATAGGTTTGGTTAGTGGTTGGGTATGGTATTGATATTTGATGGAGGGACCAGAGTCCCCTGTAGGTGTATATAGGTTTGTAGGGGGAGTGATAGGCTGGGGATGGTAACCAGATTCCCTGTGGTTGTATAGAGGTTGTTAGGGGGTCACCTTTTTTATGATTAGTGAGCGTGGTAAACCAGATTCCCGTAGGTGTATATAGGTTTGTAGTGGGTTATGATAGTGATGGGATGGTAAACAGAGTCCCCTGTAGGTGGATTAGTATATAGGTTTGTAGTGGGGTATGATAGTGATGGATGGTAACCAGATTCCCCTGTAGGTGTATATAGGTTTGTAGTGGGGTATGATAGTAACCAGATCCCCCAGAGCACTGTGGTTGTGCATACTGGTGGTGGAGGAGGATGAAGTAGAAATCTACATAACAAAGAAAGGCAGACACTGGCAGGATTGTTTTTCAGACCCCCCCAATCACATTCCCTCTTCCCTCCACCAAACGTTCCCCAGGCACTAAGGGCCGAGTGTTAACCTCACCCACACACAGTTCATTAAGGGAAAAGACTGGCTCTGTCCTACTATGGAGACAGATTTTGTAATGTCTGAAATCCCTTCACTGGGCCCAAGTAGGAATCCTGATCATGGCTAAAAGACTTCTAATTAGATATTAGATTCTGAAACCAACAGCCAAATAGCCGGCAGTTTTATCTGTCCCCGAGATTGCTCTCAGCACCATACATAGGGCAGGTAATTATTGAATACCATGGCAAAACCAAACACTGGTGGTGGTTATTATTGATTTATATAGTGCCAACATTCCTTAGTGCTTAACAATTACATATATATATTCACATCAGGCCCTGCCCCAAAGAGCTTACAATCTAAGCATACGAAATAACCAGAAGAAAACACCACACACAGGACCTAACCGGATAATTATTAAATACCATGGTAAAACCAGGTACAGGAAGTAGATATAATAACATATAACTAAAGGAAAACACCACACACAGGACATAACCGGATAATTATTAAATACCATGGTAAAACCAGGTACAGGAAGTAGATATAATAACATATAACTAAAGGAAAACACCACACACAGAACATAACCGGATAATTATTAAATACCATGGTAAAACCAGGTACAGGAAGTAGTGTTAGTGGTATGAGTCTAGTCTTCCTGGTGACCGGGTTTTAGTCCGAGTGGTAGTTGTAGAGTATGATTATGGCGGTGTTTTAGGGCGTGTGTGTGGTGTTGGGGTTGGTTTCCTTTGATGTTATATGTGTGTTATTTATATGGCTTGTACTGTCCTGTACATTGGGGGGTTTACCTGTGGGTTGGGGTGTTGTCCGTTTAGGGAGTATGGTGTATGTGTAGTTATGCTATTGTTCCTGTACACTGTTTACTGCGTGGTATTTAAAAGTTTATGCCGGTGGGTGTAGGGGATCCTGGTGGGTGTTTGGGTGTTTTACTTTGTTGTGCGGGATTTGTAGGGCCGTGAGTGGTTGAAAGTAGTTTTTAGTGATGTGATGGAATTTGGGTTAGTAGGGCACTAAGGAAGGGTTGTGGCACTGGATGATTAAATCTAATATAGCGTGCAGGGCTAGTGTGGCTGTTGGTGTTTGCAGAATGGGAGGTGTCGGAGAGCAGTGTGGTACGAAGCAATTGCGTGTCGTCGCTTGGTAGGGACTAGGAGCCAGTGCTGTTCCTGTCTTAATGGGAAGAGCGGTATACGTTTGTGTGTTGGGGGGGAAGATTGTGGGAGTGATGTGGGGGGTTGACGAGAAGGCCAATCCTGCAATGTGTCTGTCCTTTCTTTGTTTATGTAGATTTCTAATGTCAGTCCTCGCCTCCGAACCAGCGCAGGTTATTGCACACCCCACAGTGCTCTGGGGGGGATCTGGTGTTAGCTATCAGTACCGCCTACTAACACAAAGGGAGTATAGCACCTTGAGCATGGGAATTGGTTACCATCGCGATCTAAGCGATTGCGAGTGTACACCGACGTACAGAAAGCCGTATATACACGGCTACAGGGGGGAATCGGGTGGTACGCATCCAAATCAGCTATCTATACGCCCAGGGCTACAAAGAGCCTATTACGGGTAGCACAGTAGAAGGGGAGAATTCTGGGTTACACCATGCCCATCACTATCAGTACCACCAAGACGGCACGCGAAACCTAGAGTTTACGAACCTAAAGGGGAGGGAGATGTTGGTTACCATCATGCCAGTGCAGTAGTGCCATACGCCCACGTGTTACCATTGCCAGTCTAATATGGCTTACCCCGGACTATCAAAAGCTAGGTATAAAGCGGCGGACAGGGGGGAAGTGGGGATGGTTACCATCGCATCGGAGCTGATGTCAATAGCTCACAAGTACAAAGCTGATATGGATCAACCTACAGGGGGGAAGTACTGTGGTGGGGTTACCGATCCATGCACTATGATAGCACCCCACTACAAGGAAAACCCTGGAGTATACACGCTAGGGGCTAGGGGGAAGTATGGTAGGCGCAGTTCCCATTCACATATTACGCCCGTGACGAAAGGGCCTATGATACACCTTACAGTGGGAGGAGGTCTGGGGTTTACCAGGTCCGGATCACTATCATTACCCCCAGGCTACACGCAAACCAGGATTATTACAGCCGTACAGGGGAGATGTCGTGGTTACCATCCCGATCGGGGAGTCAGGCGTATCAATTACCCCACTAGGCAAACCTGGGTTGTATAGTACACAGTACAGGGGGAATCTGTGGGGGTGTGACCATCCTATCACGTCATACCCCAACTACAAATACTATATACAACCGTTACAGGGGGGGGGAATGCTGGGGTGGATCGGGGGGCATCCCGATGCATATCATAACCCCAGCTGACAAGACCTATAGAAGCAGCTCTTGTAAGGGGGAGATTGGTTACATCCAGTATCATTCATTACCCCAGCTACAAACCTGATAGTACAGGGCTACGAGGGAAGTCTGGGTACCGATCCCATCCACTGGATCGCATGGACCCACGCACTACAAAACCTATATACACACTTACAGGGTAATTCTTTGTTTACCATACAGATCCTCATCTATACTACCCCACTACAAGACCTATTAGTACACCTACAGGGGGATCTGGTTACCAGTCCATCAGCTATCATACCCCACTACAAAACCTATAGACACCTCAGGGAATCTGGGTTACCATCCCATCACTATCAGACGCCCACTTACAAACATATATCACCTAAGGGGAATCGTGGTACCATCCGCATCAGCTATCCGTACCCACTACAGGAGCAACCTATATATCAGCCGCTACAGGGGGGAGATCGGTACACATCCCTGCTACTGGGATCAGGTTACTCCCTCTATCACGAAAGACCTGAGATAGCACGCTACAGGGAATCTGGTACACCATCAATCACTATCACTACCCCACTACAAAACCATATATGTACACCTACAGGGGGGAATTCGTGGTTAACCAATCGCAGGTCACATATGCATACCCCGAATACCGGCGAAAACCTAGTATACACCTGGCAGGTGGGGAAGGTCGGTGGTACCATACCATGCATCGTAAGTGTCATTTAGTCATCACAGCTATGCAAACTAATACATCTGTGAGCAGGGGGTGAATTGGGGTTACCATCCCGGGAGGCCACTATGTATTCATACCCCATCGTAAAACCTCGTATACACCTTACGCGGGGGGAAGATATGGGGTGTTACGGGCCTCCGCCGATCACTTAGTGTTCATAGCCCCACTTGGGAGCAAAGGGCTAGTTACGACCGTAGGAAGGGGAAGTGTCGTGGGTTACCATTCCAGTCCACCTAGTCATACTATACACCTACACAGGGGGAAGGTCTGGGGTTACGCTCCCATCAGCTTCGAGTAATGGCCCGAGGCTACAGAAGAGGGCCTTGGTATATACACGGCTAGGCAGGGGAATGTCGGTGTGTTATCGCATCTCAAATCGAGCTAGTGCATACACCAGCACTAACAAAGCCGTATATAGCGACAGGTGTGGCGGTGGGTTGGCTTACGATTGGGGATATTGTTGTGTGACTCAGCCGATGTCAGAATTAGGCATTACGTGCCGTCAGCTGAGCAAACCGTATATTGGACACTACGGTTGACAGGGGGGGGAATTGGGGGGGGGGGGGGGTTTACCATTGCCGTCGATCACAGTGCAGTGTATCCCCACTACAAACATATATTACACCTACAGGGGAATCTGGTTCCCATCCCATCACATCATACCGCCAGCTCGCAGGAGACGCGATAGTTACACTACCTACAGGGGGAAGGGTGCGTGGTTACGCATCCGATGCACATGCATACGCACGCGCAAGTCATAGAGCGTATAGGTACCATCCTGTACGAGGTGGTAGAGTCGTGGTGTTTACGAAGGGTCACCATCATGCTCAGTCTTACCCCACTAGAAAGGCCGTATGGATGACAGCGCTACCATGGGGAGAGGTTCTGTGGTTACAGTCGCCGATCACTAGTCATGAGACCCGACTAGGCAAAACCGTATGTTATACATCCTGGGAGGGAATGGTGGGGGGTTGTACCATCCAGCAGAATTCAGTTACGGCAACTAAACAAACCTATAGGTGTAAGCAGCCTACAGTGGGAATGGTGGGTTACCAATCCAATGTCAGCGTTTCGAGTAGCCGCCCACTAGCAAAATCATACCCCACGGACACAGGGAAGCCGTATATATCAGGCGATGAGCAGGGGGTAAGTGTGTGGTTGACGTATCGCCGTCACTAGTCTTACCCCCACTAGCAAGTATAGGAGGCCTGAGTAGTTTACATTGCATTACAGGGGGAGATTGTTTGTGTTGGGCTGGGTGTGTTGGGGTGGGGTTAGTGCCATCCAGTCACACTATGGTAATGAGCCCCACTGAGCAAAACCTATATTGTAGCACCGGACAGGGGGAGAGTTGGTGGTGTACCATCACATGGACGAGGGCTTATCATGACCCCACTGGAGCACAACCCTTAGTGACACCTACAGGGGGGGATCTGGGTTGACCATCCATCAGTTGTTGCTTTGGTGGGGTGGGTGGGGGTTGTCGTTGTGTTATCAGTAGCCCAGCTAAAAGCCGGGATGAGACACCTGACAGGGGGGGGTGATCTGGGGTTTGAGGCATCCGAATCACTATCATACGACTCAGCTACAAACCTAGGATTGACAACCTTAGCAGGGGGGAATATGTGTTGTTACCACATTCCCAGGCAGCGTTGTCATACGCCCACTATAAAGCCTAGTGGGGACCTATACACGCACAGGGGATATCTGGTGTAGGCCATTCCCGTATGGCAAGCGGACTCATAGCCCCAAGCTATCCAAAGGGTGGGTGGGGTGGTGGGGTGGGTTTGCGCTAGTATGACACGGCTACATGGGGTGGAATCATGTTTGTACGTACGGATCAATCACTGATCATTTAGCCCCAGGCACGACAAACCTCTATACAGGCCCTAGGCATGGGGAATGGTGGGTGAGGTGGCGCACCATCACTGTCGATAGCCCCACTAGCATAACGCTAGTATCACCACGAGGGCGGGGAATACAGCTACGTTCCGCAATTGAGCCTATATGTACACCGTCGTCAGGGGGGGAATTCTGGTTACAGATCGCTGATCAGGCATCATTGACCCCACTGAGCAGAAACCTGTAGTTATATCAAGATACCAGGGGGAATATGGTTACAGTTCGATAACTATACATACCCCTACGAAATCTAGAGTATAGTGGGTACACCTACAGGGGATATGTCTGGTTTGACTGACCCATCACTATGGGCCTACCCGCACTACGAAACGCTATGTGACACCGTACGAGGGGAATTCTGGTTAGTCCAGTCCATGTCAATATCATCGCCCCACTAGCACAAAAACCTTAGGGATACGACCTTATACAGGGGAGATATGGGTTACCGAAGTCGACATCACTTAGTTCAGTACCCCGCGCGACTGTGAGGCAAAAGGAGACTGTGATTGATACAGGCTTTACAGGGGAGATTTGGTGTGACCATCAGCGCAGTCACTAGCAGAGCGCCCAGCGGAGCAGAAGACACTATGATATCAGCCGGTACAGGGGAATTTGGGATACCATCACCATAACTACATACCCTGACTACAACCGTATAGTAACACCGGTTACAGGTGTGTGTGACATAAACCTATATACCGACTGTGGCAGGGGGAGTGAGGGGGAATCTTGGTTCCATCCATCAATACTCATTACCCCAATTACAAAATCCTGATTTATACACGCTTGGACAGGGTGAGGATGGTCTGTGGGTTTACCATCCCGATCACTATCATGACCCCAACTGAGTGTCAGAAAGCCTAGGTATAAAGGGCTCTACCGGGGAAGTCGTGTGTTGACCATGCCATCAGCTGTATCATTTAGCCTACACTGACAACAGCGAGGAGTGACACAAGGGGAATCTGGTTTTGATCCATCACCATCCACGGTATGTCATACGTGCCCATATGCGAAAACGCACTTTAGAGTTACGACCTTACAGGGGGCATGTCTGTGTAACGTCGGGATCACTAGTGATGACGCCCGAGGCTAGCAAGACCGTTAGATTAGCAACGCTAGCAGGGGCATTGGTTACCGATGCCAGCACTCGTCATCCGCCACTACGAAACCTATATAAACGCGTGACAGGGGAAGTCTGGGGTTACCATCAGCGACTACATAAGGCCCGCAATAGCAAACGAATATGTATGTTACAGAGACAGGGGGAATTCTGGTTACCCTGCAATGCACTATGGCATAACCCGCACACAGAGAAGGCCGGATTATGACACCTAGCAGTGGGAAGGTCTGGTTTGGCGTAGCCATTCCACATCACGTATCATACCTCATCTCAAACTTAGATTGGAAACCGACAGGGGATAGTGTGCTGGGTTTGCCATTTCCGAGCACTGAAGCTCATTACACCCTACTAGCAAACATATGATACACCGTTAGGCAGGGAATTGGAGGGGGATTTGAGCGCATTGCCCATCAGCTATATACCCACTCACAAGGACCTATATACACATATCAGTGGGGAATTGGCTGGTACCCAGATCGCATCACGTAGGTTGGGCGATACCCCCACCACTGTAAAAAAATAGGTAGCCATCTAGCGAGTGGGGAAGATATGGGGTGTACCAGTCCCATGTCAGCTAGTAGATGGCGCACACAGCTCGCAATGACCTTAAGTATAGCACGCTACAGGGGGGAGTCTGGGTTAGCAATCCCATCAGGATCGAACCCACTACGAAACCTTTATGTATTACACCCACCTTGACAGGGGAGAGTATGGTTTGAGCCAGTACCGATGCATACGATTCAGTATGGACGCAACTGATTAGAAGGCGTCGTTAGTAGTGAGCACGCTTGAGTCAGGGGAGTGTGTGGGGTTAGCCAGGTCCCGCATCCGACTATGCAGTACGACCACTACACAACCGCTATACCTCTCACAGGGAATTAGTCTGGGGTGTTACCATACAGTCACGTAGTTGCACTACCCCAGTGGGGGTAGCGGTACGAAGAGGAGCAGCGTATATACAACGTACAGTGGGGGGAATCTGGGGTTGACCATCCAGTCCGACGTACATACCCCGCACTTCCAAACCTAGGATACGTCCGACAGGTGGAAGCATGGGTTACCATCCATCACTATCGATACGCCCGAAGTGTACAGAAACCCATATTACACCTACGAGGGGAATCTGGGGTTTACCATGCCCATATCAGCTATGCATAACCCACGTAGCGAATAGGGCCTGGACCGGTGTGTTACACGCTACAGGGGGAGGGTGATGGTGGTTTACCATCCAGCGACGTCAGCCAGCGTAATCATACGCCACTAGCAAAGCGCGATATAGCAACCTACCGGGGAATGCTGGGTTACCATCCAAGTTGCAGCTATCATACCTCAAGCTGAGGCCAACCGATATACGACTACAGGGAGATCTGGTTTAGCCATCGACATGGCACTTAGGTCATACCCCATAGTCGAAACCTGAGACACGTGGACATCCTTTAAGATTGGAAGAAAAGACGTTTCATCTTCAGGTTAGGAAAGGTTTCTTTACAGTGAGAACGGTTAAACTGTGGAACTGCAGAAGTGGTATTGGCAAGTTTACTGAATAGCTTTAAAAGTGGCCTAGATAAGTTTCTAAAACAAAAAAATATTATGAATTTACTGGTATTAATATATATACTGTAGTTCTGGTTGGTAAGTGGATACTATATAATATTGTCAACTACTGGTATTAATACATATACTGTTGTTCTGGTTGGTACGGGGATACTATATAATATTGAGAATTACTGGTATTAATACATGTACTGTAGTTCTGGTTGATACAGGGATACTATATAATATTGTCAATTACTGGTATTAATACATATACTGTAGTTCCTGTTGGTACAGGGATACTATACAATATTGAGAATTACTGGTATTAATACATATACTGTAGTTCAGGTTGGTACGGGGATACAATATAATAGTGAGAATTACCGGTAATAATACATATACTATAGTTCTGGTTGGTACAGGATACTATATAATATTGAGAATTAGGAAGTAGATATAATAACATATAACTAAAGGAAGACACCACACACAGAACATAACCGGATAATTATTAAATACCATGGTAAAACCAGGTACAGGAAGTAGATATAATAACATATAACTAAAGGAAGACACCACACACAGAACATAACCGGATAATTATTAAATATCATGGTAAAACCAGGTACAGGAAGTAGATATAATAACATATAACTAAAGGAAAACACCACACACAGAACATAACCGGATAATTATTAAATATCATGGTAAAACCAGGTACAGGA
>JAACNH010000999.1:39148-94466 GCA_019447015.1 Hymenochirus boettgeri | reverse complement strand
ACATAACCGGATAATTATTAAATATCATGGTAAAACCAGGTACAGGAAGTAGATATAATAACATATAACTAAAGGAAAACACCACACACAGGACGTTGATGAAATAAATGCAGTTTTGTGATTTGAATCTGGTGTGTGGACGTTGATGAAATAAATGCAGTTTTGTGATTTGAATCTGGTGTGTGGTGGATCTTGCAATGATATAATGATGGTTAAACTGATGGCAAATGCCTCTATTTTGGAAGGGCAAATCTATCACGGAGAGAGGAAAACGTACCAACCACTGTTTGGGAACTGGATTGCGCAAAGCTAGTGGGATGGTTAATTCTGGATTGTGTGAAAATGATAATGTATTTCATGGGCATCTAAACTACCTAGAGCCCCTCACATGCTGCCCGCTGGGTTTAACCCCCACATCTGGCATAGTTTATATTGGGATTATTTCATTAACCCAGGGGACATTATTAGAAACTTGTAGTTTATGACATCAAATGATTGACCCTGCGGCCCCCTGGGAAAATGAATGAATCCCTCATTACCTCCTCCTACAAACTGTCCCCCCCATCCACAGAGAAATAAAAGGTGATGGAATTCTCTATTGGATCAGACGGGATGATACAATATTATTACACAGACGTGATTCTATCTCAGACCCATTCCCACACATTTCAATCCAACTCCTCTGCCGCCTATATCTTAAGAGAACCAATCACGGCCCCTTTAACCCACTGGAAGGACATTAATCCATTCAAGTCCCAGTATAGACAAGAATGGTTAGTACAGATAAACATTGCCTGGTGTGTGCACGCAGCGGGTTCTCTGCGAGACGGGATGCATATATCAACACACTACTGAGAGGGAGCTGCAGGAATGTCAGCTGCTCCTAGAAGAATTTGACAGACTGAATCCCAGGAACCACATTAAGTGTCAATTCAATACAGCATTGAATTCAAATAAACATGGACAATATATAAAATAAGGTATTTAGCATTGAATTCAAATAAACATGGACAATATATAAAATAAGGTATTTACAGTCTTTACTTCTCCTTTAATATAAAGTAAATAAACAGCTCTGAGCACTGGCATATCCATACACGAAAACAATCACATTGCATGTAGTATGTCGCTTTATAGTCACATGACCAACCCTGTACATCGTCTGTGCAGGATGACGCTACCAGTACTTGGAGGGTAGTGGGAATCTATATGGCAGTTTCAATAAAGTATTCCTTCATTAATCCATCACTTACTCCACCATTAAATGCTTACTAACTGCCCCCTGAACCTTATTACCTCTCCCCGTGGTAACTTACTGCCCCCAGAACCTTATTACCTCTCCCCGTAGTAACTTACCGTCCCTGAACCTTATTACTTCTCCCCGTGGTAACTTACCGTCCCTGAACCTTATTATCTCTCCCCGTGGTAACTTACCGTCCCTGAACCTTATTATCTCTCCCCGTGGTAACTTACCGTCCCTGAACCTTTGGTAACTTACCGTCCCTGAACCTTATTATCTCCCCATGGTAACTTACCGTCCCTGAACCTTATTATCTCTCCCCGTGGTAACTTACTGTCCCTGAACCTTATTATCTCCCCATGGTAACTTAATGTCCCGGTCGAGAACTACATATAGGTATTAATACCAGTATGTTCGTCCATATTATATAATATCCTCCCCGTCAACTCAAACCATAATGTATAATACCAGTACTTCTCAAATGAGAGGTGGGGAGGCGTACCCCGTACCAACCAAACTACAGGCTATTATTAATCCAGTAATTAATGGGGGGGGAGCTGTGCCAGTGGGTCCAGCATCGTCTTTCTATGCCATCTTATGTGAAAAAAGCTGCGGGTTCTATTTGTCCTGCGTTGCAGACCGGGGTGCCATTCACTTGTGCATTCCGTCCGTGCGGCCAGTGGCAGTGGGGGGGGAGGAGGGACGAGGGCCTATGTAATCGACAAAAAAAAATCCTGAGTAGGGTGCGGAGCGCACAGCACCGAAGATGAAACTTCTTTTCTTCCAACCTTATTCTACTATGTATGCCTTTTTACCAGGGGTGGGCCGTGTCCGCTGATTGACCTATAGTGAACAATGCCAACCGAGAGTTCATTGTCTGGCCCATTCTCTATTTATAAAGGTTATTTCATGTCCCATGCAACATCACTTCTCTTATGTAAACATCCCTAACTTATCTAATCTGCCCTGCATATTCAAGCCCCTCCCTTCCCCTTCTTACTTTGAGTTATAACTTGTCTAATCTGCCTGCATATTCAAGCCCCTCATTCCCCTGATAATTGAGTTATAACTTGTCTCATCCTGCTACATATCAAGCCCCTCCATTCCCCTTATTATTAGTTGCCCTTCTCTGACCCTTGCTTCCATTTCAAAGATTCCCTTTTGTATATGGGATTCCAAACTGTCACACATTTCCCAAATGAGGCCTTACCAGTGCCTTGTAAGAGGAGAATTAGTTTTTTTCTCTCTTGATTTCCCTCCCCTTTTAATACCAGACCAGTCTTGCTAGCTCTAGGCCGTTGCTGGTACCTGGCATTGCTTTTCTACAGCTAACTGTTATCTACCAGGAACCCCCAATCTTTTCCATTTCAAATCACTAACACGAGTATTTATGGTGTAGGGGGCACTGTGTTGGCAGCTGCCATATTGTTTCCCTTAGTACAGTGTGAGGGTATAACTTTTTGTGCATGCTCTGTGGATCAGTACTTTCCATTATCATCAATGTGTCAGGCAGACTGAACCCTATATAACCTTCATTAATGCTCCCACCCTCCTTATGAAAAGGTGTGGTGGACTCCGTTGTCTATTGTGCAGGAAATGGAATTCTGGTTCCCCTCCAGGATCCCTTGAGATTGGGTTTGATTAGTTTCCCCATCACTCAGCACCCCCTCCTGCTTGTTTATTACCCTGGTCAGACCATGTCAGGGGCCGTCGCCATTTCGCGTCAGAACACGATTCCTTCGGGCACTTTGAAGAGAAGGACAATTAATAGAAAGAAGATGAGGGGTGTGGGAAGGCTGAAAGCGGCAAAAATAACATGCCAAAATCTGTCACAGAGCTCATCCCCTCCCTTCCTCTCACCCTGCCGTTGTGGTCCCCTGTATCTTCTTCAGTCCAACCAGGACCCTCTCACCTCTGATTGGTCCCTAGATCTGTGGCACATCGGCAATACCAGGCCACTTGATTGGGTCCATCACTTTTTGGTCCGCTTGATTCGGGAATGGACATATTTTTGGCATTGGTACCTATGGCATTACTCATACCTACCAAACCCCCTTCTGACCGTTTGTACATTGCCCCCTCGATATGTCCATCCTGGGTTCATTTGGCCCAGGTTTGGGGAAAGGGGAGGTGCATGAATAGGAATGCTAGTGTGTGACTAGGGACTTCCCTCATTAGTTCTTGGTTATTCATTAACTAAAGAAATGTCTGAACTGTGATGGAAACATCCTTTATGTCAAATTACTGTACCCCTCCTCTTCTAAATACCAACCGTCAATATGGAGAACTCCTCAGCCACCTGTGTTTACCAAACCTAACTTACCTATACCACTCTGCTAATACCAACCGTACAAAGATGGAGACATCACCTGTGTGTACCAAACCTAAATTACCTATACCTCTCTTCTAATACCACCGTACAATATGGAGACATCCACCTGTGTGTACCAAACCTAAATTACCTATACCTCCTCTTCTAATACCAACCGTACAATATGGAGACCTCATCCACCTTTGGTACCAAACCCTAATTACTATACCTATCCTCTTCTAATACCAACCTATCTTATGGAGACATCATCCACCTGTGTGTACCAACCCTAAATTACCTATACAGTGTCCTCTTCTAATCCCAACCGTACAATATGGGAGACATTCACCTGTGTGTACCAAACCTAAATTACCTATACTAACTCCGTCTTCTAATACCACCGTAACAATATGGAGAAATCCACCTGTGTGTACCAACCCGAATTACCTGTACCTCCTCTTCTAATACCAACCGTACATTGGAGACATCCACCTGGTGTGTAACCACCCTAATTACCTTGTACCTCCTCTTTCTAATACCAACCGTCAATATGGAGACATTCACCTGTGGTGTACCAAACCTAAATTACCTATACCTCCCTTCTAATACCAACCGTCAATATGTAGACAATCCCATGTGTTACCAACCCTAAATTACCTATAACTCTTCCTCTTCTAACTACCAACCGTACAATATGGAGACCTCATCCACTGTGGTGTATCCAACCTAATTATTCCTATACCTCCTCTTCTAGACCGAACCGTACAATATGGAGACAGAATCCACCTTGTGTACCAACCCTAATTACTTATACGCTAACCATCCTCTCTAATACCAACCGTACAATATGGAACCTCATCCACCTGTGTTACAACCTAAATACCTATACCTTCCTCTCTAATACCAACCGTCACAATATGGAGACCTCATCCACCTGTGTGTACCAACCTCAAATTATCCTATACCTCCTCTTCTACTAACAACCGTACAATTGGAGACATCCACCTGTGTGTACCAACCGCTAATTACCTGTAACCACCTCCTCTTCTAATACCAACCGTCCAATATGGAGACCCTCATCCACCTGTGTGTACCAAACCTAATTACCTATACCTCCTCTTCTAATACCAACCGTACATTAGGAGACCTCATCCACCTGTGTGTACCAAACCTAAATTACCTATACCTCCTCTTCTAAATACCAACCGTACAATATGGAGACATCCACCTGTGTGTAACCAACCCTAAATTACTCTGTTACCGGTCCTCTTCTAATACCACCGTACAATATGGAGACCTTCATCCTCCTGTGTGTAACCACCTAATTACCTATACTCCCTTCTAATACCAACCGTACCATAAGGGAGAACCTCATCCGCCTGTGTGGTACCAAACCTAATTACCTATACCTCCTCTTCTTAATACCACCGTACATATGGAGAACTCCACCCTGTGGTGTACCAAACTAATTACTCTCTACCTCCTCTTCTAATACCAACGTACAATATGGAGACATCCAACTGTGTGTACCAAACCTAATTTCCTATACCCTCCTCTCTAATCCCAACTGTACAATATGGAACTCCACCTGTGTGTACCCCACCTAATTAACCTATACTCCTCTCTAATTACCACCGTACATATGGAGACCTCCTCCACCTGTGTGTACCAACCCTAACTTACCTATACCACCCATCCTTTCTAAACCACCGTCCCAATATGGAGACATCCAACTGTGTGTACCCAACCTAACTTCCTCTACTCCTCTTCTAATACCACCGACAATATGGAGACATCCAACTGTGTGTCCCAAACCTAATTACCTATAATACCTCCTCTCTAATACCCAACTGTACATATGGAGACATCCACCTGTGTGTACCAAACACTAAATTAACCTAAACCTCCTTTTCTAATACCAACGTCTAATACCAACGTACAATATGGAGACCTCACCACCTGTGTGTACCACCCTCAATTACCTATACTCCTCGTCTAAAACCAACCTTACATATGGAGACTCCACCTTGTGTACAAACCCTAAATACCTATACCACCCACCTCCTCTTCTAATACCAACCGTTCCAATATGGAAACCTCATCCACCTGTGTGTACCAACCCTAATTACCTATACCTCCTCTTCTAAAACCAACCGTACAATATGGAGACATCCACCTGTGTGTACCAACCTAAATTACCTATACCTCCTCTTCTAATACCACCCGTACAATATGAGACCTCATCCACCTGTGTGTACCAAACCTAAATACCTCATACCTCCTCGTCTCATACCAACCGACAATAATGAGACCTCATCCCCTGTGGTTTACCAAACCTAAATTACCTATCCCTCCTCTCTAATACCAACCGTACATATGGAGACCTCATCCACCTTGTGTTTACAACCTAAATTACCGTTGTTTTAATACCTCCTCTTCTAATACCAACCGTTACGATATGGAGACATCCACCTGTGTGTACCCCTAAATTACCGATGACCGTCCTCTCTAATACCACCGTACGATCTGGGAGACATCATCCACCTGTGTGTACCAACCTAAATTACCTGATATACCTCCTCTTCTAATACAACCGTACATATTTGAGACATCATCCAACGTGTGTACCAAACCTAATTACCTATACCCTCCTCTTCTAATCCCAACCGTCAATATGGAGACATCCCCCTGTGTGTACCAAACCTAAAATTACCTATACCTCCTCTTCTAATACCAACCGTACAAATGGAGACATCCCCTGTGGTGTAAAAACCGAAATTTCCCCTGTACCATCCTCCTCTAATAACCACCGGACATATGGGACATCCACCCTGTTGTTACCAACCCTAAATCCTATACCTCCTCCTTCTAATACCAACCGTACCATATGGAGAACCCTCATCCACCTGTGTGTCACCAAACCTAAATTACCTAATCACCTCCTCTTCTAAATACCAACCGTACATATTGGGACCTCATCCACCTGTGTGTACCAACCTAAATTACCTATACCTCCTCTTCTATACCACCGTAACAATATGGAGACATCCACCGGTGTGTACCAAACCTAAATTACCTATACCTCCGCTTCTAATTAGCAACCGGTCCACAATAGAGACTCCACCTGTGTGTACAAACCTAATTACCTATACCTCCTCTTCCTAATCCCAACCGTACAATATGGAGACTCACCTGTGTGTACCAAACCTAAATTCCTATAGCCTCTTCTAATACAACCGTAACAATATGAGACCCTCATCCCCTGTGTGGTACCAACCTAATTACCTATACCTCCTCTTCTAATACAACCTTACAATGGATACATCCAACCTGTTTGTACCAAACCTAAATTACCTATACCTCCTTCTTCTTAATACAACCGTACAATTATGGAGACCTCATCCCCTTTGTGTACCAACCTAATACCTATACCTAACCTCCCTTCTATACCCAACCGTACAATATGGAGACATCCACCTGTGTGTACCAACCTAATACCTATACCACCATCCCTTCTAATAGCAACCGTACAATATGAGACCTCATCCACCTGTGTGGTACCAAACCTCAATTACCTATACCTCCTCTTCTAATACCCCACCGCGTACAATAGGAGACTCCACTGGTGTACAACCTAAATACCTATACTCCTCTCTAATACCACCCGTACCATATGGAGAGCATCCACCGTGTGTACCAAACCTAAAATACCTAGACCCTCCTCTTCTTAATACCAACCGACAATATTGGAGTAGACTCCATCCACCTGTGATACCAAACCTAACTTACCTATACCCTCCTCTTCTAATACCAACCGTCACACTATGGAGACATCCCCTGTGTGTACCAAACCCTAATTAGGCTCTACTTCCTCTTCTAATCCAAACCGTACAATATAGGAGACCTCATCCACCTGTGTATACCAAACCTAAATTACCTATACCTCCTCTTCTACTACCAACCGGACAATAATGGACCCTCATCCACCTTGTTTACCAACCTAAATTACCTATTCCTCTCGTCGAATAGCAACCGTACAATATGAGACCCGTCATCCACCTGTGTGTACCAAACCTAATTACCTATACCTCCTCTTCTAATACCAACCGTACATATGGAAATCCACTGTGTGTATCCCAACCTAAATTACCTTCCTCTCTTCTATACCAACCGTACATATGGGACAATCCCCTGTGTGTCCAAACCTAAATACCTAAACCTCCTCTCTAATAGCAACCGTAAACAATATGTGAGACCTCATCCACTGTGTGTTACCAAACCTAAATTACCTAGACCGTCCTCTTCCTAATACCAACGTACAATTTTTTTGGGGGAACATCCACCTGTGTGTACCAAACCTAATTACCTATACTTCCTCTTCCTAATACCAACCGCCACAATATGGAGAATCATCCACCTGTGTATCGCAAACCTAAATTACCTATACCTCCTCGCTAATACCCACCGAATCAATATGAGACCTCATCCACCTGTAGTGTACCAAAACTAAATTACCTATTCCTCCTCTCAATACCAACCGTACAATATGGAGACATCCACCTGTGTGTACCAAACCTAATTACCTATACTCCTCTTCTAATACCACCGTACCTATGGAGACCTTCATCCACCTGTGGTGTACCAAACTAAATTACCTATCCTAACGCCTCCCTTCTCAAGCAACCGTACAATGAGACCTCATCCACCTGTGTGTACCAAACCTAAATTACCTGTACCTCCTCTTCTAATACCAACCGTACAATATGGAGAGCATCCACCTGTGTGTACCAAACCTAAATTACCTATACCTCCTCTTCTAATACCAACCGTACATATGGAGACATCCAACTGTGTGAACCAAACCTAAATTACCTATACCATACCTCCTCTTCTAATACCAACCGTAAATATAGACTCATCGCGCCTCTGTGGTGTACCAACCCTAAATACCTATCCCTCCTCTTCTAATAGCAAACCGTCAATGAGACCTCATCCACCTGTGGTGTACCAAACCTAAATTACCTATACCTCCTCTTCTAATAGCAACCGCTACAATCTGGAGACTCTCATCCACCTGTGTTACCAAACCTAAATTCCCTATACCTCCTCTTCTAATCCAACCGTTACAAATGGAGACCATCCCCCTGTGTTGTAACCAAACCTAATTACCTATAACTCCTCTTCTATAAAACCGTACAATATGGAGACCTCATCCACCTGTGTTCCACACCTAAATGACATACCTCCTCTTCTAATACCAACCGTACATATGGAGACCTCATCCCCTGTGTGTACCAACCCTAAATTACCTATACTCATCTTCTAATACCAAACACACGTACATTATGGAGACATCATCCACCTGTGTGTACCAAACCTAAATTACCTATACCTCCTCTTCTATACCAACGTACAATATGGATACATTTCACCTGTTTGTACCAACTCTAATTACCTATAACCTCCTCTGCTAAATACCAACCGTACAATATATGGAGACATCCACCCTGTGTGGGTACCAACCCTAATTAACCTATTCCTCCTCTTCAAATACCAACCTTACAATATGGTACATCCACCTGGGTGGTAACCAACCTAAATTATCACTGTAGCCTCCTCTTCTAATACCAAACCGACAATATGGAGAACCGCATCCACCCTGTGTTGTACCAAACTAACTTACCTATACTCCTCTTCTATACCCAACCGTAACAATATGGAGACATCCCCTTTGTGTACCAACCCTAAATTAACCTGTCCCCTCCTCTTCTAATACCAACCGTCATATGGAGACCTCATCCACCTGTTTGTACCAAACCTAATTACCTATACCACCTCCTCTTCTAATCCCAACCGTACATTATGGAGACCTCTCCCCTTTGTGGTACTCAACCTAAATTTAACCTATCCTTCCTCTTTCTAATACCAACCGTACATATTGGAGACTCCACCTGTGTGTACCAACCCAAATTACCTGTACCTCCTCTTCTATACACCGTACATATGGAGAACCTCTCCGCCTGTGTGTACAAACCTAAATTACCTATACCTCCCTCTTCTAATATACCAACCGTACATATGGAGACTCCACCTGTTTGTACCAAACCTAAATTACCTATTACCTCGCTCTTCTAATACCAACCGTCCAATATGGAGACATCCCAACTGTGTGTAAACCAAACCTAAATTACCTATACCTCCTCTTCTAACCACTGTACAATCTGGAGACATCCACCTGTGTGGTACCAACCCTAAATTTACCTATACCTCCTCTCTAAACCAACCGACAATATGGAGACCTCCACCTTGTGTACCAACCTAAATTACATATACTCCTCGTCTAATACCAACCGTCACATATGGAGACATCCACCTGTGTGTAAACAAACCTAAATTACCTATACCATACCCTCCTCTTCTAAAACCACCCGATAAATATGGAGACATCCACCGGTGTGTAGCTCAACCCTAAATTACCGTATACCTCCCTCTCTCTAATACAACCGTACATATGAGACCTCATCCAACCTGTGGTACCAAACCCTAATTACCTATACCTCCTCTTCTACTACCAACCGTACAATATAGACCTCATCCCCCTGTGTGTACCAAACCAAATTACCTATACCTCCTCTTCAATACCAACCGTACCATATGGGAGACCTCATCCACCTGTGTGTACCAAACCTAAATTAACCCGATTACATCCTCTTCTAATACCAACCGTACGATATTGAGACAGTCACCTGTGTTGTACCAAACCTAAATTGCACCCGATACCTCCTCTTCTAATACCAACCGTAACGATCTGGAGACATCATCCCCTGTGATTGACCAAACCTAACTTACCTATACCTCTCCATTTACCCATCTGACCTCTTACCTCTCTATCCTCCATACCTCCTTCCCAAAAAAAAAAAAAAAAAAAATACCTACTTTGCTCCCTTCTCTCTTTCTCACCCTCTCAACCTATACCTTACCGTCCCTACCTCTCTTCAATAACCAACCGTACGCTATGGAGACATCATCCAACTGGTGGTGTACCAAAACCTAAATTTACACCTATACCTCCTCTTTATACAATACCAACCGACGATATGGAGACTCCACCTGTGTGTACCAAACCTAATTACCTATACCTCCTCTTCTAATCCCAACCGTAACAATTGGAGACCGCCACCTGTGTGTACCAAACCTAAATTTCACCTATACCTCCTCTCCTTCTATACCACCGTACAATTGAGACCCTCATCCACCTTTGTGTACCAACCTAAATTCCTATACCTCCTGCTTCTAATACCCAACCGTACAATATGTAGACCTCCCCTGTGTGTAACCAACCTAATTAACCTGTACCCTCTTCTAATACCACCGTACAATAATTGAGAACATCCACCTGTGTGTACCACACTAAATGACCTGTCCCATCCTCTCTAATACCAACCGTACAATATGGAGACAAATCCACCTTGTTGTACCAAACCTAAATTACCTATACCTCCTCTTCTAAGACCAACCGTACACTCAATGGAGACTCCACCTGTGTGTCACCAACCTAAATTACCTACCTTCGCGTCCTCTTCTATACCACCGTACATATATTGGACATCCACCTGTGGTGTGTACCACACCAAATACCTATACCTCCTCGTCTAAGACCACCGTACAATATGGAACCTCCACCGGTGTGTACAACCTAAATTTCCTGGACCTCCTCCCTAATACCAACCGTACAATATGGTAGACATCCACCTTGTGTACCAACCCTAAATTACCCTAGACCACCCTCCTCTTCTAATACCAACCGTACAAATATGGAGACCTCATCCACCTGTGGTGTACCAAACCTAATTACCTATACCTCCTCTTCTATACCACCTTACATATGGAGACATCCCCTTGGTGTACTCAAACCTACATTAACCTATACCCACCTCCCTCTCTATACCAACCGTACATATGGGAGACCCATCACCTTTGTGTACCAAACCTAATTCCTATTCTCCATCTCTATACCAACGTCAATATGGAGACATCCACCTGTGTGTACCAACCTAAATTACCTATACCCTCCTCTTCTAATACAAACCGTACAATAGTGAGACCTTCATCCACCTGTGTGTACCAAACCTCATTAAACCTATACCCTCCTCTTCTAATACCCACCGTACAATATGGAGACATCCACCTGTGTGTACCAAACCTAAATTACCGATATACCCTCCTCTTCTAATACCAACCGTTAACAATATGGAACCTCTCCCCTGGTGTACGCAAACCTAAATTACCTATACCCATCCTCTCCTATACCACCGTACAATATGGAACATCCCCTGTGTGTACCAAACCTAAATTACCTATACCCTCCTCTTCTAATAGCAACCGTACAATATGAGCATCCACCTTGTGTACCAACCTAAATTACCTATACCTCCTCTTCTAATACCCAACCCTTACATATGGAGACCTCACCACCTGTGTTGTACCAAACCTAAATTACCTATACCTCCTCTTCTAATACCAACCGTACAATATGGAGACATCCACCTGTGTGTACCAAACCTAAATTACCTATACCTCCTCTGCTAATAGCAACCGTACAATATGAGCCTTCATCCACCTGTGTGTAACCAAACCTAAATTACCTATACTTCCTCTTCTAATACCAACCGTACAATATGGAGACCTCATCCACCTGTTTAAACCAACCTAAATTACCTATACCTCCTCTTCTAATCCACCGTACAATATGAGACATCATCCCCTGTGTGTACCCACCTAAATTACTATTCCTCCTCTTCTAATACCACCGTAAATATGGAGACATCCACCTGTGTGTACAACCCTAAATTACCTGTAACCTCCTCTTCTACTACAACCGTACAATATGGGACATCCCCTGTGTGTTACCAACCCTAATTAACCTATACCCCCTTCTAATACCCCGTACAATGATGGGACCTCATCACCTGTTGTAACCAAAAACCTAAAGTACCTTACCCTACCCTCCTCTTCTAATACGCAACCGTACAATATGGAGACCTCACCACCTGTTTGTACCAAACCTAATTCCCTTATACCTCCTCTTCTAATAGCTAGCACCGTACAATGAGACCTCATCCACCTGTTACCAAACCTAAATTCCTGTACCTCCTCTTCTATACCAACGTACAATATGGAGCATATCACCTGTGTGTACCACACCTAATTACCTATACTCTCCTCTTCTAATACCAACCGACAATATGGAGCCCTCCAACTGTGTTACCAAACCTCAATTAACCTATACCTCCTCTTCTAATACCAACCGTACAAAGGAGACTCAATCCTCCTGTGTGTCCAAAACCTTAAATACCTATACCATACCTCTCCTCTTCTAATACCAACCGTACAATATGGAGACCTCCTCCGCCTGTGTGTACCAAACCTAAATACTATTATACCTCCTCTTTCTAAATACAACGGCCAATATGGGACCTCATCCGCCTGTTGTGTAACCAAACCTAAATTACCTATAACCATAATACCTCCTCTTCTAATACCAACCGTACAATTGGGACCTCATCCACCTGTGTGTACCACAAAACTAAATTACCTATACCCTTCCGCTCTAATACCAACCGACAATAGGAGACCCCTCTCCGCCTGTTGTGTACCAAACCTAATTACCTATACCTCTCCTCTTCTATACCACCGTACAATAGGATACCTCATCCACCTGTGTGTAACCAAACCTAAATTAACAACTATACCTCCTCTTCTAATAGCAACCGACAATGGGAGACCTCATCCACCGGTTGTACCAACTACATTACCTATACCTCGCTTCTAATACCAACAGTACCATATGGAGACCTCCATCCACCTGTGTGTACCCACCTAAATTACTATACCCTCCCTCTTCTAATACAACCGTACATATGGAGGACCTCATCCCCTGTGTGTACCAACCTAAATTACCTATACCTCTCTTCTAATAATCCAACCTACAATATGGAGAACCTCATCCACCTGTGTGTACCAAACCTAATTACCTATACCTCCTCTTCCTAAGTAATACCAACCGTACAATCTGGAGACATCCACCTGTGTGTACCAAACCTAATTAACATATACCTCCTCTTCTAATACCAACGTACAATGGAGACAACTCCCCCTGTGTTTACCAAACCTAAATTAACCTATACCTCTCTCTTCTAATACTCAACCGTACAATCTGGAGACATCCACTGTGTGTACAAAAAAAAAAAAAACACTAATTACCTACTACCTCCTCTTCTAAATACCAACCGTACAATATGGAGACATTCACCTGTGTGTACCAAACCTAAAATTACCACTGTACCTCTCTTCTAATACCACCGTCAATATTGAGACCCTCATCCACCGGTTGTACCAAACCTAAATTACCTATACCTCCTCTTTAATAAACAAAAAACCACAACCGTACAATATGGAGACATCCACCTGTGTGTACTCAAACCTAAATTACCTATACCTCCTCTTCTAATACCAACCGTACAATATGGAGACATTCACCTGTGTGGGTACCAACCCTAAATTACCTATACCTCCTCTTCTAATACCAACCGTACAATATGGAGACATCCCCCTTTGTGTACCAAACCTAAATTACCTATACCTCTCTTCTTATAACCACCGTACAATATGGAGACATCCCCTGTGTGTCACCAAACCCTCAATTTACCTGTCCCTCCTCTTCTAATACCAAAACCGTACAATATGGAGACCTCATCCCCTGTGGTGTACCAACCTAAATTACCTATACCTCCTCTTCTATACAACCGTACAATATGGAGACCTCATCCACCTGTGTGTACCAAACCTAAATTACCTATACCTCCTCTTCTAATACCAACCGTACAATATGGAGACCTCATCCACCTGTGTGTATCAAACCTAAATTACCTATACCCCGTCCTCTTCTAATACCAACCCTACGCATGGAGACATCCACCTGTGTTTACCAAACCTAAATTTCCCGATACCACCTGACCACCTCTCTTCTAATACCACCTTTACAATATGGATACATCCACTCTGTGTGTACCAACCCTAAATTACCTAACCTACCTTCCTCTTCTAATACCAACCGTCAATATGGAGACAAGCCACCTGTGTGTACCAAACCTAAATTACCTATACCTCCTCTTCTCCTACCTAACCAACCGTACCAATAGGAACATCCACCTTTTTTACCAAACCTAAATTACCTATACCCTCCTCTTCAATACCAACCGTACAATATGGAGACCATCAGCACACTGTTGTTGTACCCAAACCTAAATTACCTATACCTCCTCTTCTAATACCACCGTACAATATGGAGACATCACCCGTGTGTAACAAAATGTAATTGCCTACACCTCCTCTCTAATACCAACCTTACAATATGTAGAACCTCATCCACCTGTGTGGTACCAAATGTAAATTACCTATACCCTCCTCCTCTTCCTAATAGCAACCGTACAATATGGAGACTCCCCTGTGTGTACCAACCAAATTAGTTGTGGGGTAGTGTCTGTGTGTCAGTATGTTGTTATAGTATTGTGTAGGCTTGACTGACCCCTTGCTGGTATATGTAGGTCTCTGACCCCTTGCTGGTATATGGAGGACCCTGACCCCTTGCTGTTATATGGAGGTCCCTGACCCATTGCTGTTATATGGAGGTCCCTGACCCCTTGCTGGTATATGGAAGTCTCTTACCCCTTGCTGATATATGGAAGTCTCTGACCCCTTGATGTTATATGAAGTTCCCTGACCCTTTGCTGTTATATGGAGGTTCTTGACCCCTTGCTGTTATATGAAGGTCCCTGACCCATTGCTTTTATATGGAGGTCCCTGACCCCTTGCTGTTAAATGGAGGTTACTGACCCCTTGCTTTTTAATAGAGATCACTGGCCCATTGCTGTTATATGAAAGTCCCTGACTCCTTGCTGTTATATGGAAGTCCCTGACCCCTTACTGTTATATGGAGGTCCCTGACCCATTGCTGTTATATGGAGGTCCATAACCCCTTGCGGTTATATGGAGGTCCCTGACCTCTTGCTGTTATATCGAGGTCCCTGACCCCTTACTGTTATTTGCTGTTATTTGGAGGTCCCTGACCCCTTACTGCTATATGGAGGTCCCTGACCACTTGCTGTTATATGGAGGTCCCTGACCCCTTGCGGTTATATGGAGGTCCCTGACCTCTTGCTCTTATATGGAGGTCCCTGACCCCTTACTGCTATATGGAGGTCCCTGACCACTTGCTGTTATATGTAGGTCCCTGACCCCATGTGGTTATATGGAGGTCCCTGACCTCTTGCTGTTATATGGAGGTCCCTGACCCATTGCTGTTATGAAGGTCCCTGACCCATTTCTGTTATATTAAGGTCCCTGACTCCTTACTGTTTTATGGAGGTCCCTGACCCCTTGCTGTTATATGGAGGTCCCTGACCCCTTGCTGTTATATGGAGGTCTCTGACCCCTTGCTGGTATATGGAGGTCCCTGGCCCCTTGCTGGTATATGTAGGTCCCTGACTCCTTACTGTTATATGGAGGTCCCTGTCCCCTTGCTGTTATATGGAGGTCCCTGGCCCCTTGCTGGTATATGTAGGTCCCTGACTCCTTGCTGTTATATGGAGGTCCCTGACCCTTTGCTGGTATATGGAGGTCCCTGGCCCCTTGCTGGTATATGGAGGTCCCTGACCTTTTGCTGGTATATGGAGGTCCCTGACCCCTTGCTGTTATATGGAGGTCCCTGACCCTTTGCTGGTATATGGAGGTCCCTGAGGTAATTTTGACATACAGGAGTTTCCATCACAGTTCAGACATTTCTTTATTTACTGGAATAATCCAGAACTAATGAGGGAAGTCCTAGTCCACACAGCACTTCCTATTCATGACCTCCCCTTTCCCCAACCTGGGCCAAATTAACCCAGGCTGGACATATCCGAGGGGGCAATGTACAAAACGTTCAGCAGGGGTTTTTGTTAGGTCTGAGTAACTGGCCATAGGTACCAATGCCAAAAATATGTCCATTCCCGACTCAAGGGACAAAAAGTGATGGACCCAATCAATGGCCTGGTATTTCCCGATGTGCACAGATCTAGGGACCAATCAGAGGTGAGAGGGTCCTGGTTGGACTGCAGACAGATAGTCCCTGAACCTTATTATCTCCCCATGGTAACTTAATGTCCCGGTCGGTGTGATGACCCATGGTGGGTACCTACCGGTCAGTACGGTGAGTAGACCCAGTACTGTGGCCCCCATGTCTCTGTCCCGGGCCCCGGTCACTTCATTTCGGCTTTTCCCTTCAACGGGATCCGGAGAATCCGAACCGACTCCTTTCTATTCCCACAATCCCCCGCTCCGAGAGGAGGAGCCTAGACGGGAAACGACATCTCAACGCGAAGCGGATATTGCGAGTACGTTGCGGCCATCTTGGTCAATGGCAAGTTCCCTTAAAAAAGAAACCGGAACAACCCCGTCCTCACTGTAGTGTCGACGCCATATTTAATGAGGGCAATGGGTCATACACAACCTCTCCAGTCTGTGTGTAGTATGGCAGCTCTCACCGTCTATCCCAATAATCTCTATTATTATTACCGTACATCGGGTCGATTCTGTTGTGTCGTGTGGAGCGGAGACAAAAAAGATTCCCCTGTAGGTGTATTAATGTTTTAGTGGGTAAAAGTGGGGATGTAACCAATGCCCCTGTAGGTGATATGTTTGATGAGTATGAAGTATGGGAGATTAAGGTAAAACCAATATTCCTCCGCTGTAGGGTGTGCTAGGTTTGTAGTGGTTATGATAGTATGGATATTAACCAGATTCCCCTTAGGTGTGATCTTAGTTTGTTGTTGGGGTAGATAGTGATGGATGGTAACCAGAGTCCCTTTAGGTGTCTATAGGTTTTGTTAGTGGGGTAGGAGTAGTAGATGGAGGTAACCGATATCCCCTGTAGGATGTATATAGTTTGTAGTGGTGTATGATAGTGATGGATGGGTAACCAGATCCCTGTAAAGTTGTAGATAGGTTTGTATTGGTTATGATATGATGGATGGTAAAACCCGAATTCCCGCTGTAGGTGTTAGGTTTGTAGTGGGGATAGGATCTTATGGTATGGTAAGACCCCGTTCGCCCATAAGTAGGTTTAATATAGTTTTTATGGGTATGATACTAGATGGATGGGTAACCAGACTCCCCCTGTGGAGTGTATATAGGTTTGTAGTGGGGTATGATAGTGGTGGGATGTTAACCAGATTCCCCTGGAGGTTGTATATAGGTTTGTAGGGGTGTATGATAGTGATGGATGTAACCAGATTCCCCTGTAGGTGTATATAGGTTTGTAGTGGGGTATGTAGTAACCAGTAGCCCCCAAGCACTGTGGTTGTGGCATACTGGTGTGGAGGGATGAAGTAGAAATCTACATCAACAAGAAAGGCAACACTGGCCGGATTGTTTTTCAGACCCCCCAATCACATTCCCCCTTTCCCCTCCCCAAACGTTTTGCCCCAGGCACTAAGGGCCGATGTTTTACCTCACCCACCCACAGTTCATTACGGGAAAAGACTGGCTCTGTCCTACTATGGACGATTTGGTCATTTCTGAAATCCCTTCACTGGGCCAATAGGAATCCTGAATCATGGCTAAAACACTTCTAATTAATATTATTAGATTCTGAAAAACCAACAGCCAAATAGCCGCAGTTTTATCTGTCCCCGATATTGCTAATCACACAGACATAGGCAGGTAATTATTGGAATCCATGGCCAACCAAACACGGGTGGTGTTATATTATGCATTATATAGTGCCAACATTCCTTAGTGCTAACAATTACATATATATATGCACATCAGGCCTGCCCCAAAGAGCTTACAATCTAGCATGACGAAATAACCTCGAAGAAACAACACCCCATCATGACCTAAACCGGATAATATTAATCCCATGGTAAACCGGTACCGGAAGTAGATATCCTAACTATGGGACTAAAGAAACAACCACACACAGGGACTAACCGGAAATTAGTTAATACCTACTCATGGTAAAAACCATGTACAGGAAGTAGATATAATACATATAACTAAGGAAAACACCACACACACACACCTAACCGGATACTTATTAAATACCATGGTAAAACCAGGTACAGAAGTAGATATAATAACATATAACTAAGGAAAACACCACACCGGACTAACCGGATAATTATTAAATCCCATGGTAAAACATGTAAGACGTAGATATAATAACATATAACTAAATGAAAACACCACACACAGTACCTAACCGATAATTATTAAATAACATGGTAAAACCAGGCACAGGAAGTAGATATCATAACATATAACTAAGTGGAATACACCACACGACGAGAATCATAACCGGATCATTATTAAAACCATGGTAAAACCATGTACAGAAGTAGATATAAATAACATATCACTACAGAAAACACCACACACGACGTACGCGGATATTATTAAATACCAGGGAAACCAGTACAGGAAGAGATATAATAACATATAACTAAAGGGAAACCCATAAACCAGGACATACCGATAATTATTAAATACCATGGTAAAACCAGGTACAACTGAAGTGATTAATAACATAATAACTAAAGGAAAACACCATACAAGACCTAACCGGATAATATTAAATACATGGTAAAACCAGGTACAGGAAGTAGATATAATAAAATTAACTTAAAGGACAACACCACACACCTGACATACCGGATAATTATTAAATACCTGGTAAAAAAAAAACCAGGCACAGGAAGTAGATATAATACCATATAACTAAGGAAAACACACACACAGGATGTAACCGGATAATTATTAATACATGGTAAAACCGGTACAGGAAAGTATGATATAATAACATAAACTAAAGTAAGACACCACACACATAACATACCCCGATAATTATTAAATACCATTGTAAACCAGGTACAGTAAGTAGGATATAATAATATAACTAAAGACAACCCCACGCCACACAGAACGTAAAACCGGATAATTATTAAATACCATAGGTAACTACCAGGTGTCCAGAAGTAGATATACTAAACATATAACTAAAGGAAACACATAAACAGACCTACCGATACATTATTAAATACCAAGATACCATGTGAAAACCCAGGTACGGAAGTAGATATAATAACATATAACTCAAGAAAACACTACCAGGACCTAACCGGATAATTATTAATCACCATGGTAAACCAGGTACAGGAAGTAGATATAATAACATCTAACTAAGAAACACCACACACAGGACATAACCCGGATAATTATTAAAGACCATGGTAAAACCAGGTACAGGAAGTATATATAATAACATATAACTAAGGTAAAACACCACACCCAGAACTAACCGGCGGATAATTATTAAATACCATGGTAAACCAGGTACAGGAGTAGTATAATAACGATAACTAAGGAAACACCACACACAGACCTAACCGGATAATTATTAAATACCATGGTAAACCAGGTACAAGAAAGTAGATATAATAACCTATACCTAAAGGATAACACCACACACAGGGACCTAACCGGATAATTAGTAAATACCATGGGGTAAAAACAGGTAACAGGCCAGTAGATATAATAACTATAACTAAAGGAAACACCACACCAGGACCTACCGGATAATTATTCCAATCTTTACCAATGAGAACACCCGGTACAGGAAATAGATTAATAACATATAACTACGGAACACACGCACACACGGACATAACCGTATAATTATTAATACATGGTAAAACCCTGTACAGAAGTAGATATAATAACATATAACTAAGGAAAGACACCACAACACCAGGACATAACCGGAAAATTATTAAATACCGAGGGTAAAAACCCATGTACAGGATAGATATAATAGAATAACATATAACTAAAGGCAAACACCACACACGGACATAACCGATAATTATTAAATACCATGGTAAAACGCAGGTACCGGAGTTAAGATATAATAACATATATAACTAAAGGAAGACACCACACACGAACATAAACCGATAATTTATAATACCCTGGTAAACCAGGTATCAGGAAGTACGATATAATACTCTAACTACGGAAACACCAACACACAGACGTAACCGGATAATGATTAAATACCATTGTAAAACCAGTACAGGAAGTAGAATACTACATATAACTAAAGGAAACACCACACACATAACCATAAACCGATAATTTTAATACATGGTAAAGACCAGGTACAGGAAGTAGATATAGGTACATATAACTCAAGGAACACCACACACATGACATAACCGGATAGTATTCAATACCATGGTAAACCAGTACAGGAAGTAGATATATAACATATAACTAAAGGAAGACAACCCCACCACAGGACAATAACCGGAAAAATTATTAATACCATGGTAAACCATGTACAGGGGAAGTAGCATATAATAACATATAACTAAAGGAAAACACACACACAGGACATACCCGGTATAATATTAAATACCATGGTACAAACAGGTACAGGAAGTAGATCATAAATAACTATACTAGGAAGACCCACACACAACAACACCGGATAATTATTAAATCATGTAAACCATGGTACAGGAATAGATATAATAACTAACCTAAAGACACACCACACCACAGGACGTAACCGGATAATTATCAATCCATGGTAAAACCGGTATCAGGAATAGATATATAACATATAACTAACGGAAACCCCACAAGCACAGAACATAACCGCTTAATTTTATTAATATCATGGTAAAACCAGGTACAGGAATAGATATAATAACATATAACTAAAGGAACACCACACCACAGGCATACCGGATAATTATTAAATACCAATGGTAAACCAGGTACGAAGTAGAGATATAATAACATATAACTCAAAGGCAGACACACACACAGAACATAACCGGATAATTATTAAATAGCATGGTACAACCAGGTACAGGAATTAATATACTAACCTATATTCACTAAAGAAAACACCACACACAGAACATAACCGATACTTATTAAATATCCGGGTAAACCGAGGTACAGGAGTATATATAATCCATTAACTAAAGAAACACACACAGGGACCTAACCGGAATAAGTATTAATATCATGGTAAAACCAGGTACAGGAGTAGAGATATAATAACTATTAACTAAAGGAAACCCACAACCAGACGTTAATGAAATAAATGCAGTTTTGTGATTTGAATCGGTGTGTGGTGGATCTTGCAATGATATAATGATGGTTCAACTGATGGCAAATGCTTCTATTTTGGAAGGGCAAATCTATCACGGAGAGAGGGAAAAACTACGCAACCACTGTATGGGAATGTTCATTTGGGACTGTATTGCGCACAGCTATGGGATGGTTAATTCAGTCTGATTGTGTGAAAATGATAATGTAATTTCATGGGCATCTAAACTACCTAGAGCCCCTCACAAAAAAGTGCTGCCCCGCTGGGGTTGCTCTTATCCCCTCCACATCTTTTTTGGCAGAGTTATATGGGTTACCCTCTATTTCATTCTAATCCAGGCGCGACATAGTAGAAACTATGTATTTTTATGACATAAATGATTGACCCTGCGGCCCCCTGGGAAAATGAATGAAACCCTCATGTTACTCAGTACCTCCTCCTACAAACTGTCCCCCCCCATCTCACAGAGAAATAAAGGTGATGGAATTCTCTATTTGGATCAGACGGGTGATACAATATTTACAGCAGACTGATTCTAATCTCAGACCCTTCCCACAATTTCAATCGCAACTCCTCTGCCGCCTATATCTTATAGAACCAATCACACGCCCCTTTAACCCCTGGAAGGACATTAATCCATTCAATCCCATATAGACAAGAATGGGTAGTACAGATTAAACATTGCCTGGTGTTGTGCAACGCAGCGGTTCTCTGCGGACGGGAGCATATATAGCACACTACTGAGAGGGCGCTGCAGGAATGTCAGCTCTTCCTAGAAGAATTGACAGACCTGAATCCCAGGAACGCAATTAAGTGTCATTCAATACAGCATTGAATTCAAATAAACATGGACATATATAAATAAGTAGTTCAGTCTTACTTCTCCTTTATATAAAGTTAAATAACACTCTGAGCACTGCATATCCATACACGAAAAAAATCACATTGCTGTAGTAATGTCTCTTTATAGTCACATGACCACCCTGTAACATCGTCTGTTCAGGATGACCTTACAGTACTTGGAGGTAGTGGAATCTATATGTGGCAGTTTTCATAAGTAATTCCCTTCATTATCATCACTTACTCCACCATTAAATGCTTTACTAACTGCCCCCTGAACCTTATTACCTCTCCCCCTGGTAACGTACTGCCCCCAGAACCTTATTACCTTCTCCCGTTAACTTACCGTCCCTGAACCTTATTACTTCTCCCCGTGGTAACTTACCGTCCCTGACCTTATTATCTCTCCCCGTGGGTACTTACCGTCCCTGACCTTATTATCTCTCCCCGTTGTAACTTAACCGGCCCTGAACCTTATTATCCTCGCCCGTGGTAACTTACCGTGCCCTGAACTTATTATCTCTCCCCGTGGTAACTTACCGTCCCTAAACCTTATTATCTCCCCATTAACGTACCGTCCCTGGAACCTTATTATCTCGCCCCATGGTACTTACCGCCCTGAACCTTATATCTCTCCCCATGGTAACTTACCTGTCCCCTGAACCTTATTATCTCTCCCCATGGTAACTTACCGTCCCTGAACTTTTATCTCTCCCCGTGGTAACTTTACGCGTCCCTGAACCGTATGTAGCTCTCCCCCGTGTAACTTCTGTCCCTAACCGTATTATCTCCCCCCGTGTCACTTACCGTCCCCTTAACCTTATTAGCTCTCTGGTAACTTACCGTCCCTGAACCTTATTAATCTCTCACCGTGGTATCTTACTGTCCCTGAACCTTCTTAATCTCTCCCCGTGTAACTTACTCCCTGAACCTTATTATCTCCCCATGGTAACTTACCGTCCCTGAACTTATTATCTCTCACACCGTGGTAACTTACTGTCCCTGAACCTTATTATCTCTCCCCATGGTAACTTACTGTCCCTGAACCTTATTATCTCTCCCCATGGTAACTTACTGGTCCCTGACCTTATTATCTCTCCCATGGGAACTTACCGTCCCTGACTTATTATCTCCCCATGGTACTAACTTACGGTACCGTCCCTGAACCTTATTATCTCCCCATGGTAACTTTACGTCCTGACCTTATTATCTCTCCCATGGTAACTTACCGTCCCTGAACCTTATTATCTCCCATGGTAACTTACCGTCCCTGAACCTTATTATCTCCCCATGGTAACTTACTGTCCCTGAACCTTATTATCTCTCCCTATGGTAACTTACCGTCCCTGAACCTTATTATCTCCCCGTGGTAACTTCCCCGTCCCTGAACCCTTATTATCTCTCCCATGGTAACTACTGTCCCTGACCGTATTCTCTCCCGTGGTAACTTAACTTACCTCCCTGAACCTTAATTACTCCTCCCGTGGTAACTTACCGTCCCCTGAACCTTATGACCTCTCCCCATGGTACTTACTGTCCCTAACCTTATATCCCCCGTGGTAACTTACGTCCTACCTATTATCTCTCCCCTGGTAACTTACCGTCCCTGAACCTTATTTTCTCCCCATGGTACTTACCGTCCCGAACTATGATCTCTCCCCATGGTAACTTTTACGTCCCTGACCTTATATCTCTCCCCATGGTAACATTACGCGTCCCACGCACCTGTATTATCTCCTCTCCATTTAACTTACCGTCCCTGAACCTATTTATCCTCTCCCCATGGTATTTCCGTCCCTGAACCTTATTATCTCCCCCCCCGTGGTAACTTACCGTCCCTGAACCTTATTATCTCTCCCCATGGTAACTTACCGTCCCTGAACCTTATTATCTCTCCCCATGGTACCTTACCGTCCCTGAACCTTATTATCTCTCCCATGGTAACATTACCGGCCCTGACCTTATTATCTTCTCCCCGTGGTACCTTACCTGTCCCTGCACCTTATTATCTCTCCCATGGTAACTTACCGTCCCTGAACCTTAATCTCTCCCCCATGTAAATTACCGTTCCCTGAAACCTTATTATCTCTCCCTGTGGTAACTTACCGTCCCTGAACCTTATTATCTCTCGCCCATGTAATTTACCGTCCCTGAACCTTATTATCTCATCTCCCCGTTGGTACTTACCGTCGCCTGAACCTTAGTATCTCTCCCCATAGGTAACTTACCGTCCCTGAACTTCTTATCGCTCCCCCGTGGGTAACTTACCGTCCCTGAACTTATTATCTCTCCCCGTGTTAACTTACTGTCCCTGAACCTTATTATCCTCCCCAATGGTAACTTACCGTCCCTAACCTTATTATCGTCATCCCCATGGTAACTTACCGTCCCTGAACCTTATTATCTCTCCCATGGTAACTACCGTCCCCTGAACCTTATTAATCTCTCCCCATGGTAACTTACCGTCCCCTTAGACCTATTATCTCTCCCCATGGTAACTTACCGTCCCTGAACCTTATTATCTCTCCCCATGGTAACTTACCGTCCCTGAACCTTATTATCCCTCCCCAGGGTAACTTACGTCCTGACCTTATATCTCCCCATGGTACTTACCGTCCCTGAACCTTATTATCTCCCAGGGTAACTTACCCTCCCTAACCTTATTATCTCCCCCCGTGGTAACTTAACCGTCCCTGACCTTATTATCTCCATCCCCACTGTAACGGTTACCGTCCCTGAACCTTGATTTACTTCCTCCCCGTGTGGTAACTTACCGTCCCGAAACCTTATTATCTCTCCCAGTGGTAACTGTACCGTCCCCCCCCCCTGTAACCTTCTATTCCCGTGGAATACCGCTACCTATCTCCACCAGTGGTAACTTACCGTCCCTGAACCTTATTATCATCTCCCTGGAATACTTACGTCCTGAACCTTATTACCCATTACTTCCGCACTGAACCTTCTACCCAGGTAACTTTACCGCCCTGACCTTATATCATCTCCCCATGGTAACTTACTCGTCCCTGAACCTATTATCTCTCCCATGTAAACTTACCGTCCCTGAACCTACTTAGCTTCCGAATCGTCCCTACTTATTCGCCCGTGGAACTTACCGTCCCCTGAACCTTATTATCTCCTCCCCTGGTAACTTACTGTCGCTGAACCTTATTATCTCTACCCGTGGTAACTTACCGTCCCTGAACCTTATTATCATCCCGTGGGTAACTTACTGTCCCTGAAGACAACTCTCCCGTGAACTTACCGTCCCTAATATCCCCCATGGTAACTTACCGTTCCTGAACTTATTATCTCTCCCGATGTGAACTTACCGGTCCCTGACCTTATTACTCCCCCATGGGAACTTATCCCGAAACCTTAATCTCTCCCCATGGAACTTACGGTCCCTGAACTCTATTATGCTCTCCCCATGGTAATTACCGATCCCTGAACCTATATTATCTCCCCATGGTACCTTACCGTCCCCTGAACCTACCTTATTATCTTCCCCATGGTAACTCTACCGTCCCTGAACCTTATTATCTCTCACCAATGGGTAACTATCGTCCCGGAACCTTTATTACTCTCCCCCATGGTAACTTACCGTCCCTGAACCTTATTATCTCTCCCCATGGTAAACTTACCTCGCACGAACCTTATTATCTCTCCCTATGGTACGTACCGTCCCTGAAACCTTATATCTCCCCGATGTTAACTTACCGTCCTGAAACTTATTATCATCCCCATGGATAACTTACTCGTCCCTGAAACTTATTATCTCCCCCATGGAACTTCCGTCCCTGCGAACCTTATATCTCCCATGGTAACTTACCGTCCCGAACCTTATGACCTCTCTCCCATTGGTATAAACTTACTGTCCCCTGACACCTTATTATCTCCCGTGTAACTTCCGTCCCTGAACTTATATATATTCTCCCGTGGTAACTTCACCGCCCTGAACCTTAATTATCTCTCCTGGTAAACTTACCGTCCCTTGAACCTTACTTATGCTCCCCATGGGTTAACTTACCAGTTCCTGACCTTATCTCATCTCCCCATGGTACTTACCGTCCTAACTTATTCAGAACTAAGCTACTGATTATCTCTTTTCCCCCCCCTTGGTTAACTACCGTCCCTGAAACCTTATTATCTCCCCAGGTCACTACCGTCCTGAAACTTATTATCTCTCCCCAGGTAACTTACCGTCCCTGAACCTTATTATCTATCCCCCATGGTAACTTACCGGTCCTGAACCGTATTCTTCCCCATGGTAACTTACCCGTCCCATGAACCTTTTATCTCCCGGCTGGTACTGTACCGTCCCTGAACTCTTATTATCTCTCCCCATGGTAACTTATCCGTCCCATGTGAATACCTAGTTATCTCCCATGGTAACGCTGTAACCGTCCCTTAAACCTTATTATCTCTCCCATGGTACTTACCGTCCGATCTGACCCGAATGGCCTTATTTACTCCTCCCCATTGGTAAACTTACCCAGTCCCTGAACCTCTTATTATCTCTCCACGTGGGTAACTTACCTTCCCTGCCTCCCTGAACCTTATTATCTCTCCCATGGTAATCTTACCCGTCCTGAACCTTTATTATCTTCCCCGATGGAAACGCTACCGTCACCTGAACCTGTATTATCTCGCGCATGGTAACTTACCGTCCCTGAACCTTATTATACTCCCCCCTGGTAACTGACCGTCCACCTGACATTGTATCCTCTCCCATGGTAACTTACCGTCCCCTGAACGCTTATATCTCTTTCCCCATGAGTTAACTTACACGTCCCTGAACTTTATCTTCCTGTAACTACCGTCCTATACTATTATCCTCCATGGGTAACTTACCGTCCCGCGTGACCTTATTATTCATCCCCCGTGTGTAACTCCGTCCCTCCCTGAACCTTATTATCTCTCCCCATGGTAACTACTCCGTCCCTGAACTGATTGATCTTCTCCCGTGGTAACTTACCGTCCCTTGAACCTTATTACTCTCCCCATGGTACTTACGTCCTGATACACTTATTATCTACCCCCGTGGTAACTTACCGCCTCTGAACCTTATTATCTCTCCCCGATGGTAACTTACGTCCCTGAACCTTATTATCTCTCCCCATGGTAAATTACCGTCCGACCTTATTATCTCCCCCATGGTAACTTTACCGTCCTCTGAACCTTAGTATTCTCTCCCCTGGAACTTAACCGTCCCTGCACCGTTATTATCTCCCCTATGGTAACGTACCGTCCGGATGAACCTTAGTTATCTCCCCCATGGTAACTTACAGTCCCTGTGAACCTTTTTCTCACCCATGTAACTTCCGCCCCTGAACCGTTATTATCTCTCCCCTGGTAACTTAGCCGTCCCTGATAACCTGTATTATCTCCCCATGGTTATCTTACCTCCCTGGAACCTATTATCTCTCCCCGTGTACTTACGTCTCGTCCGTGAACCTTAATTATCTCCCCCTGGTAATTCCGTCCTGAAACCTTATTATCTCCCGCTGGTAACTTACTGTCCACTGAACCTACCTTATTCCTCCCCATGGGTAACCTTCCGTCCCTGAACACTTATTATTCTCCCATGGTAACTTACCGTCCCTGAACCTTATTATCCTCCCCCATGGTAACTTACGCCCTGAACCTTATTATCTCTCCCCATGGTACTTACCGTCCCCCCGAACTACCCCCGGTAACTTACGGTTTCGAACTTATACTCTCCCCATGGTAACTTGAACGTCCCTGAACCTTAGTATCTCCCCAGGTAACTTACCGTTCCCTGGAACCTTATACTCTCCCCATGTGAACTTTACCGTCCCTGTGGGAACCTTATTATCTCTCCCCGCCCGGGTAACTTACCGTCGAACCATTTTATCTCTCCCCATGGTAAAAATTACCGTCCCGAACTCTATTATCTCTCTCACCATGGTAACTACCGTCCTGAATCCTTATTATCTCCCATGGACTTCCCGTCCCTGAACGTATATCTCCCCATGGGAACTTACATGTCCTAACCTTATTATCTCCCCATGGTAACTTACCCTCCACGAACCTATTACTCCCATGGTACGTTACCGTCCCTGAAACCTTATTATCTCTCCCCATGGTAATACTACCGTCCCTGCCGAAACCTGATTACTCTCCCCATGGTTAACTTAACCGTCCTGAACCTTATATCTCTTCCCCGTGGTAACTTACCGTCCTAACCGTATTATTCCCCGTGTAATCTACCGTCCTGAACCTTATTCATCTCCCCGTGTAATTACCTGTCCTGAACCTTATTATTCCCCAGTTAAACTTACTGTCCCTGAACCTTATTATCATCTCCCCATGGTACTTACGTCCCTGACCTTATTATCTCTCCCCTGGTAACTACCGTCCCTGAACTTTTTCTCCCTCCCTGGTAACTTACCGTCCCTGAACCATTATATCTTCCCCATGGTAACTTACGCCCTGAACTTTATTATTCTCCCATGGTACCTTACGTCCCGTGAAACCTATATCTCCCCTGGTAACTTACGTCCCTGAACCTATTATCCTCCCCCTGGTAACTTACTGTCCCCTGAACCTTATTATCTCCCCTGGTAAACGTACCTGTCCTGAACCTTATTATCTCTCCCAAGTGTAACTTACCTAGTCCACGACCTATTATCTCTCCCTGGTAACTTACTGTCCCGTAAACCTTATTATCATCTCCCATGGTAACTACTGTCCTGAACCTTAATTTCTCCCAACTATCGGAACTAGTCCCACTGTACTACGCCTAACTATTATCTCCCATGGTAAACTTACTGTCCCTTAACGCTTATTATCTCCCCCATGGTAACGTACCGTCCCTGAACCTTATTATCTCTCCCCAGTTAACTTACCGTCCCTGACTTAACCTATTAATTGTCTCCCCGGGTAACTTACTGTCCCTGAACCTTATTATCTCCATAACTTCCCGTGGATGCTCGGGACCTACGGTCTACTGAAGCCGTACTTGCCCCATTCTGGTCGGGCCGGGCGCGCGTCAACGATCCGGAGATCCAGTTCATTCACTCGCTCCGAGAGAGTACGGGAACGCTTCACGGAACATATTCGTACGTGCGCCATTGAAGGAATTCTTAAAAGACGGAAACGTCTCACTTGGCACCTATTTCTGGTGCAGGCCACCACTCCCAGTCTACGTGCCGTACTTATTATCTCTCCACCGGACTATCCGACCATATACTCTACACGTTGTGACTTACCGCTGAAACCTTATGATTCGTCCCTTATATATTACTCCTATCTGCTAACTATTATCCATTGTAACTTTACCTGGCTGAACTATTATCTTCCCGATGGTAACTATCCCTGAACTTATTTCTCTCCATGTACTTTACGTCCTATTACTTTATTCCTGCATGTAAATACCTCCTAACCTTATTATTCTCCATGGTATTACTCCTGAACTTATTAGTCCGTACTTAGTCCCTGACTTATTATCTACTCCCATGTTATATTACCGTCTGCTAATTATTTTCCCATGGTATTACCTCCTGAACCATTATTATCTCACATTAACGTGCGAATGTCCTAACCTTATTATTCCCATGTATACTTACGTCATATTACATCTTATATCATCCTACTGCTGCTATTTACCGTGTACACTTAGCTTACTGAACTATTATAATTGCTCCATGTAACTTACGCTAACCTATTATTTCCCATGGTAATACTTTACGCTGTATACTTATTACTCACCACTGCTATAATTACCGTTCTCGCTCTTATTATCTTCCTATTTAACTTTTACTTCCTACTACTTATTATTTCCACTGATACTTACCGTCCATTATAACTCTCTATTATCTATCCAGGAACTTACCGTCCTGTATTACTTATATCCACCATGGATCATCATACGTCTATTATTACTATTATTAATTTTCCATGTAATTACTGTATATATACTATTAATTTATCTCTTATTTATCCATTATTATCGCGTCTTATCATAGGTATAATTACCGTCCTTGATATTCTACTTATTATTACTTTTTCACCATCGTGTATATTTTTTATATCTATGGTTATATTACTTAGTATCTATTTCCTTACTCACTGGCTATACTTACATCGTCCTCTTATATTTACTTTTTTTCCCTATCTTATTAAACTTATCTACATCACATCTTTTATCTCCATGTTTAGTCCTATATATTCATACTATGTCCGAACTTATTATCGTCCCCAGGTAACTTACGTCTGAAATTATAGATCTCCATAACTTACCATCACTATTATATCTACTCCACGTGGTAACTACGTCCTGAATATCCTATCATTATCTTCCGTATGTACTTATACGTCATTGATACCTTTTTATTATCTCCTGTAACTATTTGAAGATTCTTATTATTTCCCGTGATGTACTTACTCCTGATACCATTTTATTATCCCATTAATTACTTACGATACCTAATACTCCTACTATGGTTAATACTACTGCTACTCTATATTACTTCTTATTATTCAACTTTCCCTATGTGTATACTCCGATTACCCCGGGAACTTACCTCTGACTTATTACTCGTTGTAATGGTCTATTATTATTATGGACTCTGCCGAACTATTATTCCCCATGTAACGTTGAACCTTATGATTCCCGTGGACTACTTCGGAACTTACTCGTGATTACTGTCTGAACCTTATCTCCCGTGTGTAACTAGTCCGACCTATATCTCCCGGTACTACCGTTAATTATTCCGGGTAACGTACGTCATGAACCTATTACCATGTACTAGTCTGAATCTCCCTGGTCTAAGCATAACTATTTGCTATGTACTTCTGTCTAACTATTATCCCGGTATACGTCAACTATTGATTTCCATGTTTGGATAAGCTACGTCCGAACTCATTTCTCAACCCATGGAATCTACGTCTGCCATATCTCTCCATTACTCTTCCCATGAACTTGTTAACTCCCATGAGTAAGCAACTAATGCCCGTTCGGGGATACCCAGATTGGTACCTAGAAGGGGAGTAGACCATATGGGCCCAATTCTCTTCCGTGACTCCAGTGGCATCATTTCGTAAATCTTCACGCTGGAGATCAACGTCTTTACTTTCAACCCGTCGGGATAGAGAAACGACAGTAACGCAGATTGCGTACGTGACATCTGTATGGAGTTCTTAAAAGAAAAGAACCATCCGCCTTTACTATGTGAACCGCATAGTGTCAATGAGGGCAATGGTCATAACAACGTCTCCCAGCTGTGATAGGCAGCCACGTATACCCAATATCATAAAGTTAGGTAGTTTATTTCTTACTATCTCTACTCGTATTGCTCTACTACTGGGATATTGACTAATAAATATTATTAGCGCTCATATATATCTACTATTTAATTATTCTATGTACTATGATTTATATTCTTCATGAATAATTATTTACTAGTATTATATACAAATTATACTACTGTATTGTAGATAACCTCTATATAAGCTTATTTTATTATATATATATACATGTATACTGCATTATCCATATTGAAAATGAGCATATATTAACTCACTGAAGAATTAGTTATAGTTTACCTTTCATTCACAAAGTAATATTCCACTCTAATCTTTACTTATTAATACCGCATTATATTTTATACTTATTCTTTGTATTATTGTTTAAGTTATAATATCTGCGTATATTATCGCGCTTATTATTATCATCATACGAAAGTACGCAATAGAAGTATATCATATACTAATTTTTTAGTCTTCATTAGAATCAAATATCATAAGTTATATATATTATCGTCGTATATCTCCCGTGATCTATAATTCATCACGGATATTTGTTTATAGGGTGGGACTTATTACGAATGGGAATCGATACAGCAAGGGGGACGATGATGGCTGGAGCGGGTCGGAGCACACAGGAGAATTAGGAGATATAGGTATTTTCCATATACATATAGACCAGTATTACCAGATGATAGACTGATTATATCTACTTTTATTGGTTTTGGATGAGAGATAGAGATCTGGAGAGAGCGGATGCAGAGAAGCACACCAAACGGGGCGACTCTAGGATGAGGTATTTATATTTATCTCTTCTTATTAACATTGAACCGGCCATTATACGTCGAAACTAGTTCATTAGCTTACGTTCTATCATAGGTCAACTTCCTCACTCTACTTACTGTACTAACCCCTCAATGTATACTATTCCTGTTATGTAGAACTAGGGCTTATATTATAGACTAGAATGTATAGCTGCATAATTGAAGGTCACGGAAGAAGTTCATAGTCTTTACCGTCAATCCCATTCCATTCCTCACGCACTAGTACAGAGAGGCCAAAACCACCAATTTAGGGAAAAAATCCCTTCTATCAAGGCTCGTTCTTGGATACTCTACTTATGTATCAATCCCAGTAAACTTGTATTAACATTCCTGCTTTGTAGAAAACTCATCCAGCTTTTTTATTAAACTGACCAATGAAAACCTGCATAAAACACCGTCCACTGGAAGACAGTTCCATAGCTTTACCGTTCTCACAGGACAAACCCTTTCCCAACTCTACTTTATGTATATATAGCCCAGTAACTTGTAACCTACATTCCTTGTTTGTAGAAACCACTCATCCAGCTTTATTATAACACCTGACCAATGAACCCTGCCTAACAACATCCACGGAAGACAGTTCCATAGCTTTACCGTCCTCACAGTGGACAAAACCCTTTCCCAACTCTACTTTTAGTCAATCCACCAGTACGTGTAACATTCCGTTGTTATGTAGAAAACTATTCAGCCCTTTTTAAACTGACCAATAACCTAAACAGTCCATGCAAGACAGTTCCATAGCTTTACCCGTTTCTCCAGTGAACAAACCCTTCCCAACTCTACTTTTATGTATCACCGTAACTTTGTAACATTCTTGTTGTAGAAAAACCATCCAGCTTTTTATTAAACTGACCAATGAACCTGCCATAACAAGTCCACTTGAAGACAGTTTCCATAGCTGTAACGTTCTCACAGTGACAAACCTTTCACTCTACATTATGTATCAACTCCGAGTACCTTGTAACTTCCTTGTTTGTAGAAGCACCCATCCAGCTTATTTATTATACGACCAATGAAACCTGCCATAACAACGTCCACGGGAGACAGTTCCATAGCTTTACTTTCTCACAGTGACAACCCTTCCCAACTCTTATTATGTATCAATCCAGTAACTGGTAAAATTCCTTGTTTGTAGAAACCTCATCCCAGCGTTTTATTATAACTGACCAACTGAACCTGCCATAACAACGTCCACTGGAGGACAGTTCTATAAGCTTTACCGTTCTCACAGATGACAAACCCTTTCCCAACATCACTTATATGTATCAATCCCAGTACTTGTAACATTCCTTGTTTGAGTAAACTCATCCCACACTTTTCGGTATTAAAACTGACCAATGAACCTGCCATAAACCTCCACGGGAAGACATTCACCTAGCTTTACCGTTCTCACAGTGCACAAACCCTTTCCAACTAGACTTTATGTATCAATATCCAGTAACTTTTGTAACATTCCTTGTTTGAAGAACTCATCAGCTTTTATTACATGACCAATGAACCTGTCATAACAACGTCCATGGAAGACAGTTCATAGCTTTACCGTTCTCACAGGACATGACACACCCCCCCACCCCTTTCCCAACTCTATTTATGTATCAATCCCAGTAACTTGTAACATTCCGCTGTTTTCGAAAACTCATCCAGCTTTTTATTAAACGACCAATGACCTGCCATAACAAGTCCACTGGAAGATCCGTTCCATAGCTTTATCCGTTCTCACAGTGACATCCCCCCCCCCAAACCCTTTCCCAACTCTACTTATGACAATCAACAGCTACTCTGTACACATTCTTGTTTAGGACAACTCATCCAGCTTGTTTTCAACTGACCATGAACCTGCCATTAAAAACGTCCACTGGAAGACAGTTCCATAGCTTACGTTATCACAGTGACAAACCCTTTCCGCAACTCCTTACTTCTATGTATCAATACCAGTAACTTGTAACATGCCTTGTTGTAGAAACTAATCCAGCGTTTCATATTAAACGACCAATGAACCTGCCATAACACGTCCACTGGAAGACAGTTCCATACTTTACCGTTCTCACAGTGACAAACCCTTTCCCAAACTCTATTATATATCAATCCCAGTAACTTTACACATTCCTTGTTTGTAGAAACTCCATCCAGCTTTTTATTAAAACCGACCAATCACGCGCCATAAACATGTCCCTGAAAGACCATTCCATAGCTTTAATTAAACGTTTCACAGTGACCAAACCCTTTCCCAAACTCTACTTTATGTATCAATCCAGTAACTTGTAACATTCCTTGTTTGTAGAAAACTATCCAGCTTTTGATTAAAGTGACCAATGAACCTGCCATAACAATCCCACTGGAAGACCGTCCATAGCTTTACGTTCTCACAGTGACAAACCTTTCCCAATCTACTTTAGTATCAAATCCCAGTACTTGTACATTCCTTGTTTGTTAGAAACTCATCCAGTCTTTGTTATTAAAATGACCCAATAACCTGCATAACCATACGTCCCTGGAAGACAGTTCCATAGCTTTATACCGTTCTCGACGTGACAACCCTTTCCCAACTCTACTTTCATGTAATCATCACAAGTAACTTGTTTTTTTAACATTCTTGTTTTGTAGAAACTCATCCAGCTTTTTATTAAACTGGACAATGAACCTGCCATAACAACGTCACTGGAAGACAGTCCATACTTACCGTCGTCACGTGACACAACCCTTTTCCCAACTCAGTTAACTTTATGTATAACCCCTATCCAGTAACTTGTACATTCCTTGTTTGTAGAAAAATCTCCAGCCTTTTATATTAAATGACCATGAACCTGCCCTAACAACGTCCACTGGAGACAGATCCATACTTCCGTTTCTCACAGTAGGACCAAACCCTTCCCCACTCTTACTACTTTATTCAATACCAGTACTTGGTAACTTCCTTGTTTGTAGTAAAAACTCCCGCTTTTTATTAAACTGGACCCAATGAACCTGCCATAACAAGTCCACTGGAAGACAGTTTCCATGCTTTACCGTTCACTACAGTGACAAACCCTTTTCCCAATAACTACTTTCATCTTAAGATGTCATCCTGACGTTTCAATGTACAGCGTAGTTTATGAGCTTACGTTTATACACGTGGGTATAGTTTTAATACACTGTGATATACTGTGAGCGTTTTATTTATACTAGTAGTTGTACCTCTGGCATTGCTGTGTATACATGTGGGTATAGTATTTATACTAGTAGTGGTACCTGGCTTGCCTGTTAATACATGTGGTATAGTATTTATACTAGTATTGGTACCTGGCATTGCCTGTGTATACATGTGGGTATAGTATTTATACTAGTAGTTGGTACCTGGCATTGCCTGTGTATACATGTGGGTATAGTATTTAACTAGTGTGGTACCTGGCATTGCCTGTGTAAATGTGGGTATAGTATTTATACTATAGTGGGTACCTGGCATTGCCTGTGTATACATGTGGTATAGTATTTATACTAGTAGTGTACCTGGCATTGCCTGTGTATACATGTGGGTATAGTATTTATACTAGTAGTGGTACCTGGCATTGCCTGTGTATACATTGGTATAGTATTATCTATAATGGTACCGGCATTGCCTGTGTATACATGTGGGTATAGTATTTATACTAGTATGGTACCTGGCATTGCCTGTGTATACATGTGGGTATAGTATTTTATACTAGTAGTGGTACCTGGCATTGCCTGTGATACATGTGGGTATAGTATTTTATACTAGTAGTTGTACCTGGCATTGCCTGTGTATACATGTGGGTATAGTATTTATACTAGTAGTGGTAACCTGGCATTGCTGTGTATACGTGGGTATAGTATTTATACTATTAGTGGTACCTGGCATTGCCTGTGTATACATGTGGGTATAGTATTTATACTAGTAGTTGTACCTGGCATTGCCTGGTGTATACATGTGGGTATAGTATTTATACTAGTAGTTGTACCTGGCATTGCCTGTGTATACATGTGGGTATAGTATTTATACTAGTAGTGGTACCTGGCGTTGCCTGTGTATCATGTGGGTATAGTATTTATACTAGTAGTGGTACCTGGTTGCCTGTGATACATGTGGGTATAGTATTTACTAGTAGTTGTACCTGGCGTTGCCTGTGTATACATGTGGGTATAGTATTTATACTAGTAGTGGTCCCTGGCTTGCCTGTGTACATGTGGGTATAGTTTTATACTAGTAGTTGTACCTGGCATTGCCTGTGTATACATGTGGGTATAGTATTTTATACTAGTAGTTGTACCTGGCATTGCCTGTGTATACATGTGGGTAATATTATACTAGTAGTGGTACCTGGCATTGCCTTGTATACATGTGGGTATAGTATTTATACTAGTAGTGGTACCTGGCATTGCCTGTGTATACATGTGGGTATAGTATTTATACTAGTAGTGGTACCTGGCATTGCCTGTTATACATGTGGGTATAGTATTTATACTAGTATGTGGTACCTGGCTTTGCCTGTGTATACATGTGGGTATAGTATTTATACTAGTAGTGGTACCTGGCATTGCCTGTGTATACATGTGGGTATAGTATTATACTAGTAGTGTACCTGGCTTGCCTGTGTATACATGTGGTATAGTATTTATACTAGTAGGTACCTGGCATTGCCTGTGTATACATGTGGGTATAGTATTTATACTAGTAGTTGTACCTGGCATTGCCTGTGTATCATGGGGTATAGTATTTTTATACTAGTAGTGTACCTGGCATTGCCTGTGTATACATGTGGGTAATATATTTATATTAGTTGTACCTGGCATTGCCTGTGTATCACATGTGGGTATAGTATTTATACTAGTATGGTACCTGGCATTTGCCTGTGTATCACATGTGGGTATAGTATTTATACTAGAGTTGCTACCTGGGTTGCCTGTGTATACATGTGGGTATAGTATTTATACTAGTAGTGGTACCTGGCATTGCCTGTGTATACATGTGGGTATAGTATTTATACAGTATAGTGTTACCTGGCATTGCCTGTGTATCACATGTGGGTATAGTATTTATACTATAGTGGTACCTGGCATTGCCTGTGTATACATGTGGGTATAGTATTTATACTAGTAGTGTGTACCTGCATGTGCGTTGTGTATACATGTGGTATAGTATTTATACTAGTAGTGGTACCTTGGCATTGCCTGTGTATACATGTGGGTATAGTATTTATACTAGTAGTGGTACCTGGCATTGCCTGTGTATACATGTGGGTATAGTATTATACAGTATTGTACCTGCGTTGCCTGTGTATACATGTGGTGTATAGTATTTATACTAGTAGTTGGTACCTGGCTTGCCTGTGTATACATGTGGGTATAGATTTATACTAGTAGTGTACCTGGCATTGCCTGTGTATACATGTGGGGTATAGTATTTATACTAGTAGTGGTACCTGGCTGCCGTGTATACCATGTGGGTATATATTTATCTAGTAGTGGTACCTGGCTTGCCTGGTATACATGTGGGTATAGTATTTATACTAGTAGTGGTACCTGGCATTGCCTGTGTATACATGTGGGTAGTATTTATACTATTAGTTACCTGGCATTGCTGTGTGTATACATGTGGGTATAGTATATACTAGTAGTGTACCTGGCATTGCCTGTGTATACATGTGGGTATAGTATTTATACTAGTAGTGGTACCTGGCGTTGCCTGTGTATACATGTGGGTATAGTATTTATACTAGTAGTGTACCTGGCGTTGCCTGTGTATACATGTGGGTATAGTATTTATACTAGTAGTGGTACCTGGCATTGCCTGTGTATACATGTGGTATAGTATTTATACTAGTAGTTGTACCTGGCATTGCCTGTGTATACATGTGGGTATAGTATTTATACTAGTATGTGTACCTGGCATTGCCTGTGTATACATGTGGGTATAGTATTTATACTAGTAGTTGTACCTGGCATTGCCTGTGTATACATGTGGGTATAGTATTTATACTAGTAGTGGTACCTGGCATTGCCTGTTATACATGTGGGTATAGTATTTATACTAGTATGTGTACCTGGCATTGCCTGTGTATACATGTGGGTATAGTATTTATACTAGTAGTTTGTACCTGCGTTGCCGTGTATACATGTGGGTATAGTATTTATACTAGTGTGGTACCTGGCATTGCCTGTGTATACATGTGGGTATAGTATTTATACTAGTAGTGGTACCTGGCTTGCCGTGTATACATGTGGGTATAGTATTTATACTAGTAGTGGTACCTGCGTTGCCGTGTATACATGTGGGTATAGTATTTATACTAGTAGTGGTACCTGGCATTGCCGTGTATACATGTGGTATAGTATTTTATACTAGTAGTGGTACCTGGCGTGCCGTGTATACATGTGGGTATAGTATTTATACTAGTATTGTACCTGGCTTGCCGTGTATACATGTGGGTATAGTATTTATACTAGTAGTGGTACCTGCGTTGCCTGTGTATACATGTGGGTATAGTATTTATACTAGTAGTGGTACCTGGCATTGCCTGTGTATACATGTGGGTATAGTATTTATACTAGTAGTTGTACCTGGCGTTGCCTGTTACCTGTGGGTATAGTATTATATACTAGTAGTGGTACCTGGCATTGCCTGTGTATACATGTGGGTATAGTATTTATACTAGTAGTTGTTACCTGGCGTTGCCGTGTTACATGGGTATAGTATTTATACTAGTAGTTGTACCTGGCGTTGCCCGTGTATACATGTGGGTATAGTATTTATACTAGTAGTGGTACCTGGCATTGCCTGTGTATACATGTGGGTATAGTATTTATACTAGTAGTGTACCTGGCATTGCCTGTGTATACATGTGGGTATAGTATTTATACTAGCAGTTGTACCTGGCATTGCCTGTGTATACATGTGGGTATAGTATTTATACTAGTAGTTGTACCTGGCGTTGCCCTGTGTATACATGTGGGTATAGTATTTATACTAGTAGTGGTACCTGGCATTGCCTGTGTATACATGTGGGTATAGTATTTATCTAGTAGTTGACCTGGCTTGCCGTGTATACATGTGGGTATAGTATTTATACTAGTAGTTTGTACCTGGCATTGCCTGTGTATACATTTGGTTAGTATTTATACTATTAGTTGTACCTGGGCATTGCCTGTGTATACATGTGGGTATAGTATTTAACTAGTAGTGGTACCTGGCATTGCCTGTGTATACTGTGGGTATAGTATTTATACTAGTAGTGGTACCTGGCATTGCCTGTGTACATGTGGTATAGTATTTATACTAGTAGTGGTACCTGGCTTGCCTGTGTATACATGTGGGTATAGTATTTATACTAGCAGTTGTACCTGGCATTGCCTGTGTATACATGTGGGTATAGTATTTATACTAGTAGTTGTACCTGGCGTTGCCCGTGTATACATGTGGGTATAGTATTTATACTAGTAGTGGTACCTGGCATTGCCTGTGTTACAGTTGGGTAATGTATTTATACTAGTATGGTACCTGGCATTGCCTGTGTATACATGTGGGTATAGTATTTATACTAGTAGTGGTACCTGGCATTGCCTGTGTATACATGTGGGTATAGTATTTATACTAGTAGTGGTACCTGGCATTGCCTGTGTATACATGTGGGTATAGTATTTATACTAGTAGTGTTACCTGGCATTGCCTGTGTATACATGTGGGTATAGTATTTATACTAGTAGTGGTACCTGGCATTGCCTTGTATACATGTGGGTATAGTATTTATACTAGTAGTGGTACCTGGCATTGCCTGTGTAACATGTGGGTATATATTTATACTAGTAGTGGTACCTGGCATTGCCTGTTTAACATGTGGGTATAGTATTTATACTAGTAGTGGTACCTGGCATTGCCTGTGTATACATGTGGGTATAGTATTTATACTAGTAGTGGTACCTGGCGTTGCCTGTGTATACATGTGGGTATAGTATTTATACTAGTAGTGGTACCTGGCATTGCCTGTGTATACATGTGGGTATAGTATTTTACTAGTAGTGTACCTGGCTTTGCCTGTGTATACATGTGGGTATAGTATTTATACTAGAGTTGTACCTGGCATTGCCTGTGTATACATGTGGTATTATTTATACTAGTATGTACCTGGCTTGCCCGTGTATCCATGTGGGTATAGTATTTATACTAGTATGGTACCTGGCATTGCCTGTGTATACATGTGGGTAAGTATTTATACTAGTAGTGGTACCTGGCGTTGCCTGTGTATACATGTGGTATAGTATTTATACTAGTAGTGGTACCTGGCATTGCCGTGTATACATGTGGGTATAGTATTTATACTAGTAGTTGTACCTGGCTTGCCTGTGTATACATGTGGGTATAGTATTTATACTAGTAGTGGTACCTGGCATTGCCGTGTATACATGTGGGTATGTATTATACTAGTATTGTACCTGGCTTGCCGTGTATCAGTGGGTATAGTATTTATACTAGTAGTGGTACCTGGCATTGCCTTGTATACAGTGGGTATAGTATTTATACTAGTAGTGGACCTGGCTTGCCCTGTATACATGTGGTATAGTATTTATACTAGTAGTGGTACCTGGCATTGCCTGTGTATACATGTGGGTATAGTATTTATACTAGTATTTTACCTGCGTGCCGGGTATACAGTGGGTATAGTATTATACTAGTAGTGGTACCTGGCTTGCCTGTGTATACATGTGGGTATAGTATTTATACTAGTAGTGGTACCTGGCATTGCCTGTGTATACATGTGGGTATGTATTTATACTAGTAGTTGTACCTGGCGTTGCCGTGTATACATGTGGTATAGTATTTATACTAGTAGTGGTACCTGGCATTGCCTGTTGTACATGTGGGTATAGTATTTATCTAGTAGTTGTCTGGCGTTGCCTGTGTATACATGTGGTATAGATTTATACTAGTGTTTACCTGGCTTCCCGTGTATACATGTGGGTATAGTATTTATACTAGTGTGGTACCTGGCATTGCCTGTGTATACATGTGGGTATAGTATTTATACTAGTAGTGTACCTGGCGTTGCCGTGTATACATTGGTATAGTATTTATACTAGTAGTGGTACCTGGCATTGCCTGTGTATACATGTGGGTATAGTATTTATACTAGTAGTTGTACCTGGCGTTGCCGTGTATACATCTGTGGGTATAGTATTTATACTAGTAGTGTACCTGGCATTGCCTGTGTATACATGTGGGTATAGTATTTATACTATAGTGGTACCTGGCATTGCCTGTGTATCATGTGGGTATATATATTTATACTAGTATGTTACCTGGCGTTTGCCCTGTGTACATGTGGGTATAGATTTATACTAGTAGTGGTACCGGCATTGCCTGTGTATACATGTGGGTATAGTATTTATACTAGTAGTGTACCTGGCGTTGCCCGTGGTATACATGTGGGTATAGTATTTATACTAGTAGTGGTACCTGGCATTGCCTGTGTTATCCATGTGGGTATAGATTTATCTCTAGTAGTTGTACCTGGCTTGCCGTGTATACATGTGGGTATAGTATTTATACTAGTAGTGGTACCTGGCGTTGCCGTGGTATACATGTGGGTATAGTATTTATACTAGTAGTGGTACCTGGCATTTGCCTGTGTATACATGTGGGTATAGTATTTATACTAGTAGTTGTACCTGGCATTGCCCGTGTATAAATGTGGGTATAGTATTTATACTAGTAGTTGTACCTGGCTTGCCTGTGTATACGTGTGGGTATAGTATTTATACTAGTAGTGTACCTGGCATTGCCTTTGTATACATGTGGGTATAGTATTTATACTAGTAGTTGTACCTGGCGTTGCCCGTGTATACATGTGGGTATAGTATTTATACTAGCAGTTGTACCTGGCATTGCCTGTGTATACATGTGGGTATAGTATTTATACTAGTAGTGGTACCTGGCATTGCCTGTGTATACATGTGGGTATGTATTTATACTAGTAGTTGTACCTGGCATTGCCTGTGTATACATGTGGGTATAGTATTTATACTAGTAGTTGTACCTTGTGTTGCCTGTGTATACATGTGGGTATAGTATTTATACTAGTAGTTGTAACCGACGTTGCCTGTGTATACATGTGGGTATAGTATTTATACTAGTAGTGGTACCTGGCGTTGCCTGTGTATACATGTGGGTATAGTATTTATACTAGTAGTGGTACCTGGCATTGCCTGTGTATACATTGGGTAATATTTTATATCTAGTAGTTGTACCTGGCATTGCCTGTGTATACATGGGTATAGTATTTATACTAGTAGTGGTACCCGTGCATTCCTGTATACATGTGGTATAGTATTTATACTAGTAGTGGTACCTGGCATTGCCTGTGTATACATGTGGGTATAGTATTTATACTAGTAGTGGTACCTGGCGTTGCCTGTGTATACATGTGGGTATAGTATTTATACTAGTAGTGGTACCTGGCATTCCCCGTGTATACATGTGGGTATAGTATTTATACTAGTAGTGGTACCTGGCATTGCCTGTGTATACATGTGGGTATAGTATTTATACTATGTAGTGGTACCTGGCATTGCCTGTGTATACAGTGGGTATAGTATTATACTATTAGTGGTACCTGGCATTGCCTGTGTATACATGTGGGTATAGTATTTATACGTAGTGGTACCTGGCTTGCCTGTGTATACATGTGGGTTATTATTATACTAGTATTGTACCTGGCATTGCCGTGTATACATGTGGGTATAGTATTTATACTAGTAGTGGTACCTGGCGTTGCCTGTATACATGTGGTATAGTATTTATACTAGTAGTTGTACCTGGCATTGCCTGTGTATCCATGTGGGTATAGTTTTATACTAGTAGTGGTACCTGGCTTGCCGTGTATACATGGGGTATAGTATTTATACTAGTATTGGTACCTGGCTGTGCCTGTGTAACATGTGGGTATAGTATTTATACTAGTGTGGTACCTGGCGTTGCCTGTGTATACATGTGGGTATAGTATTTATACTAGTAGTGGTACCTGGCATTGCCCGTGTATACATGTGGGTATAGTATTTATCTAGTAGTGTTACCTGGCATTGCCCTGTGTATACAGTGGGTATAGTATTTATACTAGTAGTGGTACCTGCGTTGCCGTGTATACATGTGGGTATAGTATTTATACTAGTATTGGTACCTGGCTTGCCTGTGTATACATGTGGGTATAGTATTTATACTAGTGTGGTACCTGGCATTGCCTGTGTATACATGTGGGTATAGTATTTATACTAGTAAGTGGTACCTGGCATTGCCTGTGTATACATTGGGTATAGTATTTATACTAGTAGTGGTACCTGGCATTGCCTGGTATACATGTGGGTATAGTATTTACTAGTAGTGTACCTGGCGTTGCCTGTGTACTCATGTGGGTATAGTATTTATACTATTGTACCGCGTTGCCGGTTATACTGGGTATAGTATTATACTAGCGTTGGTACCTGGCATTGCCTGTGTAACATGTGGGTATAGTATTATACTACGTAGTGTACCAACTGGCATTGCCGTGTATACAGTGGGTATAGTATTTATACTAGTAGTGGTACCTGGCATTGCCTGTGTTACCATGTGGGTATAGTATTTATACTAGTAGTTGTACCTGGCATTGCCTGTGTACACTGTGGGTATAGTATTTTACTAGTAGTGGTACCTGGCATTGCCGTGTACACTTGGGGTATAGTATTTATACTAGTAGTTGTACCTGGCATTGCCTGTGTATACACGTGGGTATAGTATTTATACTAGTAGTTGTACCTGGCATTGCCTGTGTATACATGTGGGTATAGTATTTATACTAGTAGTGGTACCTGGCATTGCCTGTGTATACATGTGGGTTAGTATTTATCCTAGTAGTTGTACCTGGCATTGCCTGTGTATACATGTGGGTATAGTATTTATACTAGTAGTGGTACCTGGCATTGCCTGTGTATACTATGTGGGTATAGTTATTTATACTAGTAGTGGTACCTGGCTTGCCTGTGTATACATGTGGGTATAGTATTTATACTAGTAGTGGTACCTGCATTGCCTGTGTATACATGTGGGTATAGTATTTATACTAGTAGTTGGTTACCTGGCATTGCCTGTGTATACATGTGGTATAGTTTTATACTAGTAGTGTACCTGGCTTGCCTGTGTATACATGGGGGTATAGTATTTATACTAGTATGGTACCTGGCATTGCCTGTGTATACATGTGGGTATAGTATTTATACTAGTAGTGGTACCTGGCATTGCCTGTGTATACATGTGGTATAGTATTTATACTAGTAGTGGTACCTGTGCATTGCCTGTGTATACATGTGGGTATAGTATTTTACTAGTAGTGTACCTGGCTTGCCTGTGTATACATGTGGGTATAGTATTATACTAGTAGTGGTACCTGGCATTGCCTGTGTATACATGTGGGTATAGTATTATACTAGTAGTTTACCGCTGGCTTGCCTGTGTATACATGTGGGTATAGTATTATACTAGTAGTGGTACCTGCATTTGCCTGTGTATACAGTGGGTATAGTTTTATACTAGTAGTTGGTACCTGGCGTTGCCTGTGTAACATGTGGGTATAGTATTTATACTAGTAGTGGTACCTGGCATTGCCTGTGTATACATGTGGGTATATATTTATACTAGTAGTGGTACCTGGCTGATTGCCCTGTGTATACATGTGGGTATAGTATTTATACTAGTATTGGTACCTGGCTGCTTTTTACCTGGGTGTATGCATGTGCCTGTGTATACATGTGGGTATAGTATTTATACTAGTAGTGGTACCTGGCTTGCCTGTTATACATGTGTTTTCGTATAGTATTTAATACTAGTAGTGGGGGGTAGTTACTCAGTCGGGCAGTGGGGGGGAGTAAGGTGGACCTGTTGCTGAGAAGGGAAAATATAAAATGACTATGCCTGGCATTGCCTGTGTAACATGGGTATGTATTTATACTATGTAGTATGTGTACCTGTGGCATTGCCGTGTATACATGTGGGTATAGTATTTATACTAGTAGTGGTACCTGGTCATTGCCTGTGTATACATGTGGGTATAGTTTTATACTAGTAGTGGTACCTGGCATTGCCTGTGTATACATGTGGGTATAGTATTTATACTAGTAGTGTACCTGGCTTGCCTGTGTATACATGTGGGTATAGTATTTATACTATGTTGTACCTGGCATTGGCCTGTGTATACATGTGGGTATAGTATTTATACTAGTAGTGGTACCTGGCGTTGCCTGTGTATACATGTGGGTATAGTATTTATACTAGTAGTTGTACCTGGCATTGCCTGTGTATACATGTGGGTATAGTATTTATACTAGTAGTTGTACCTGGCATTGCCTGTGTAACATGTGGGTATAGTTTTATACTATAGTGTAACTGGCATTGCCTGTGTTACATGTGGGTATAGTATTTATACTAGTATTTGTACCTGGCATTGCCTGTGTAACATGTGGGTATAGTATTATACTAGTAGTGGTACCTGGCTTGCCTGTGTATACATGTGGGTATAGTATTTATACTAGTAGTGTACCTGCGTTGCCTGTGTATACATGTGGGTATAGTATTTATACTAGTAGGGTACCTGGCATTGCCTGTGTATACATTGGGGTATAGTATTTATACTATGTAGTTGTACCTGGCATTGCCTGTGTATACATGTGGGTATAGTATTTATACTAGTAGTGTACCTGGCATTGCCTGTGTATACATGGGGTATAGTATTTATACTAGTGTTGTACCTGGCATTGCCTGTGTATACATGTGGGTATAGTATTTATACTAGTAAGTGGTACCTGGCATTGCCTGTGTATACATGTGGGTATAGTATTTATACTAGTAGTGGTACCTGGCTTGCCTGTGTATACATTTGGGTATAGATTTATACTATAGTTTACCTGCGTATGCCGCCTGTGTAACAGTGGGTATAGTTTATACTAGTAGTGGGTACCTGGCATTGCCGTGTATACATGTGGGTATAGTATTTTATACTAGTAGTGGTACCTGGCATTGCCTGTGTATACATGGGGTATAGTATTTATACTAGTAGTGGTACCTGCGTTGCCTGTATATATGTGGGTATAGTATTTATACTAGTAGTTGTACCTGGCTTGCCCGTGTATACATGTGGGTATTTATTTATACTAGTAGTGGTACCTGGCGTTGCCTGTGTATACATGTGGGTATATATTTATCTATAGTGGTACCTGGCATTGCCTGTGTATACTGTGGGTATAGTATTTATAACTAGTAGTTGTACCTGGCGTTGCCCGTGTATACATGTGGGTATAGTATTTATACTAGTAGTGGTACCTGGCATTGGCCTGTGTATACATGTGGGTATAGTATTTATACTAGTAGTTGTACCTGGCGTTGCCCGTGTATACATGTGGGTATGTTTATACTAGTAGTTGTACCTGGCTTGCCGTGTATACATGTGGGTATAGTATTTATACAGTAGTGGTACCTGGCATTGCTGTGTATCCATTTGTGGTATAGTATTTATACTAGGTTGTACCTGGCTTGCCTGTGTATACATGTGGGTATAGTATTTATACTAGAGTTGTACCGGCATTGCCTGTGTATACATGTGGGTATAGTATTTATACTATTAGTTGTACCTGGTTGCCTGTGTATACATGTGGTTGTATTTATACTAGTATGGTACCTGGCATTGCCTGTGGTATAACATGTGGGTATAGTATTTATACTAGTATTGTACCTGGCTTTGCCTGTATACATGTGGGTATGTATTTATACTAGTAGTTGGTACCTGGCATTTGCCTGTGTATACATGTGGGTATAGTATATACTATTAGTGTACCTGGCATTGCCTGTGTATACATGTGGGTATAGTATTTATACTAGTAGTGGTACCTGGCATTGCCTGTGTATACATTGTGGGTATAGTATTTATACTAGTAGTGGTACCTGGCATTGCCTTGTATACATGTGGTATAGTATTTATACAATTAGTGGTACCTGGCATTGCCTGTGTATACATGTGGGTATAGTATTTTACTAGTAGTGGTCCCTGGCTTGCCTGTGTATACATGTGGGATATAGTATTTATACTAGATTGGTACCTGGCATGTGCCCTGTGTATACATGTGGGTTAGTATTTATACTAGTAGTTGGACCTGGCGTTGCCTGTGTATACATGTGGGTATAGTATTTATACTAGTAGTGGTACCTGGCATTGCCTGTGTATACATGTGGGTATAGTATTTATACTAGTAGTGGTACCTGGCATTGCCTGTGTATACATGTGGGTATAGTATTTATACTAGTAGTGGTACCTGGCTTGCCTGTGTATCATGTGGTATGTATTTATACAGTATGGTACCTGGCATTGCCTGTGTAACTGTGGATATAGTATTATACTAGTAGTTGGTACCTGGCATTGCCTGTGTATACATGTGGGTATAGTATTTATACTAGTAGTGGTACCTGGCATTGCCTGTGTATACATGTGGGTATAGTATTTTACTAGTAGTGGTACCTGGCTTGCCTGTGTCTCATGTGGGTATAGTTTTATACTAGTAGTGTACCTGGCTTGCCTGTGTATACATGTGGGTATGTATTTATCACTAGTAGTGGTAAACCTGGCGTTGCCTGTGTATACATGTGGTATGTATTTACTAGTAGTGGTACCTGCATTGCCTGTATACATGTGGGTATAGTATTTATCTAGTAGTTGTACCTGCGTTGCCCGTGTATACTGTGGGTATAGTATTTATACTAGATTGTACCTGGCATGCCTGTAACATTGGGTATAGTATTTATACTAGTAGTGTGTACCTGCGTTTCCCTTGTATACATGTGGGTATGTATTTATACTAGTGTGGTACCTGGCATTGCCTGTGTATACATGTGGGTATAGTATTTATCTAGTAGTTGTACCTGGCTTGCCTGTGTATACATGTGGGTATAGTATTTATACTAGTAGTGGTACCTGGCTTGCCTGTGTATACATGTGGGTATAGTATTTATACTAGTAGTGTACCTGGCATTGCCTGTGATACATGTGGGTATAGTATTTATACTAGTAGTGTACCTGCATTGCCTGTGATACATGTGGGTATAGTATTTATACTAGTAGTGTACCTGGCGTTGCCGTGTATACATGTGGGTATAGTATTTATACTAGTAGTGGTACCTGCCATTGCTGCCTGTGTATACTGTGGGTATAGTATTTATACTAGTAGTGGTACCTGGCGTTGCCGTGTATACATGTGGGTATATTATTTATACTAGTAGTGTACCTGCATTGCCTGTGTATACATGTGGGTAATATTATTATACTAGTAGTGTCCCTGGCTTGCCGTTTTATACATGTGGGTATAGTATTTATACTAGTATGGTACCTGGCATTGCCTGTGTATACATGTGGTATAGTATTTATACTATAGTGGTACCTGGCATTGCCTGTGTATACATTTGGGTATAGTATTTATTACTAGTAGTTGTACCTGGCTTGCCGTGTATACATGTGGGTATAGTATTTATCTAGTAGTGGTACCTGGCATTGCCTGTGTTACATGTGGGTATAGTATTTATACTAGTAGGGTACCTGGCTGCCTGTGTAACATGTGGGTATAGTATTTATACTAGTAGTGTGTACCTGTTGCCGTGTATACATGTGGTATAGTATTTATACTAGTAGTGGTACCTGCGTTGCCTGTGATACATGTGGGTATAGTATTTATACTAGTAGTGTACCTGGCTGCCCGTGTATACATGTGGGTATAGTATTTATACTAGTAGTGTACCTGGCGTTGCCTGTGTATACATGTGGGTATAGTATTTTATCTAGTAGTGTACCCTGGCATTGCGTGTATACAGTGTGTATAGTATTTATACTAGTAGTGGTACCTGGCGTTGCCCTGTGTATACATGTGGGTATAGTATTTATACTAGTAGTGGTACCTGGCATTGCCCTGTGTATACATGTGGGTATATATTAACTAGTAGTGGTACCTGGCATTGCCTGTGTATACATGTGGGTATAGTATTTATACTAGTATTTTACCTGCCCGTTGCCCTGTATACATGTGGGTATAGTATTTATACTAGTAGTGGTACCTGGCTTGCCTGTGTATACTGTGGGTTATGTATTTATACTAGTAGTGGTACCTGGCATTGCCGTGTATACATGTGGGTATAGTATTTATACTAGTAGTTGTACCTGGCGTTGCCGTGTATACATGTGGGTATAGTATTTATACTAGTAGTGGTACCTGCATTGCCTGTGTATACATGGGGTTAGTATTTATACTAGTAGTTGTACCTGGCTTGCCGTGTATACTGTGGGTATAGTATTTATACTAGTAGTGGTACCTGCGTTGCCGTGTATACATGTGGGTATAGTATTTATACTAGTAGTGGTACCTGGCATTGCCCTTGTGATACTGTGGGTATAGTATTTATAACTAGTATGGTACCTGGCATTGCCTGTGTATACATGTGGTATAGTATTATAACAGTAGTGGTACCTGGCATTGCCTGTGTATACGTGTGGGTATGTATTTATCTAGTAGTGGTACCTGGCTTGCCTGTTATAACATGTGGTATAGTATTTATACTAGTAGTTGACCTGGCATTGCCTGTGTATACTGTGGGTATAGTATTTATACTAGTAGTGGTACCTGGCATTGCCTGTGTATACATGTGGGTATAGTTATTTATACTAGTAGTGGTACCTGGCGTTGCCTGTGTATACATGTGGGTATAGTATTATACTAGTAGTTGTACCTGGCATTGCCTGTGTATACATGTGGGTATAGTATTTATACTAGTAGTGGTACCTGGCATTGCCTGTGTATACATGTGGGTATAGTATTTATACTAGTAGTGGTACCTGGCATTGCCTGTGTATACATGTGGGTATAGTATTTATACTAGTAGGTACCTGGCTTGCCTGTGTATACATGTGGGTATAGTATTTATACTAGTAGTTTACCTGGCATTGCCTGTGTATCCATTGGGTAAGTATTTATACTATAGTGGTACCTGGCTTGCCTGTGTTACATGTGGGTATAGTATTTATACTAGTAGTGTACCTGGCATTGCCTGTGATACATGTGGGTATAGTATTATACTAGTAGTGGTACCTGGCAGTGCCTGGGTATACATGTGGGTATAGTATTTATACTAGTAGTGGTACCTGCATGCCGTGTATACATGTGGGTATAGTATTTATACTAGTAGTGGTACCTGCATTGCCTGTGTATACACTGTGGGTATAATTATTTATACTAGTAGTGGTACCTGCATTGCCTGTGTATACATGTGGGATAGTATTTATACTAGTAGTGGTACCTGGCATTTGCCTGTGTATAATGTGGGTATAGTATTTATACTAGTTAGTGGTACCCTGGCATGTGCTGTGTATACATGTGGGTATAGTATTTATACTAGTAGTTGTACCTGGCATTGCCGTGTATAATGGGGGTTAGTATTTATACTATATTGTACCTGGCATTGCCTGTGTATACATGTGGGGTATAGTATTTATACTGTAGTGGTACCTGGCATTGCCGTGTATACATGTGGGTATAGTATTTATACTAGTAGTTGGTACCTGGCATTGCCTGTGTATACATGTGGGATCGTATTTTACTAGTAGTGGTACCTGGCTTTGCCTGTATACATGTGGGTATAGTATTTATACAGTAGTGGTACCTGGCGTTGCCTGTGTATACTGTGGGTATAGTATTTATACTAGTAGTGGGTACCTGGCATTGCCTGTGTATACATGTGGTTAGTATTTATACTAGTAGTGTACCTGGCATTGCCGTGTATCATGTGGGTATAGTATTATCTAGTATTGGTACCTGGCAGTGCCTGTGTTACATGTGGGTATAGTATTTATACTAGTAGTGGTACCTGGCGTTGCCTGTGTACAGGTGGGTATAGTATTTATACTAGCGATTGTACCTGGCATTGCCTGTGTAACATGTGGGTATAGTATTTATACTAGAGTGTACCATTGCCCGTGTACACGTGGGTTAGTATTATAACTAGTAGTGGTACCTGGCATGCCTGTGTATACATGTGGGTATAGTTTATACTAGTAGTGTACCTGGCATTGCCTGTGTTACACATGGGGGTATAGTATTTATACTAGTAGTGGTACCTGGCGTTGCCTGTGTACATGTGGGTATAGTATTTAACTAGTAGTTGTACCTGGCATTGCCTGTGTATACAGTGGGTATATTATTTATACTAGTAGTTACCTGGCATTGCCTGTGTATACATGTGGGTATAGTATTTACTAGTAGTGTACCGGGCTGCCTGTGTATACATGTGGGTAAGTATTTATACTAGTAGTGGTACCTGGCATTGCCTGTATACATGTGGTATTAGTATTTATACTAGTAGTGGTACCTGGCATTGCCTGGTATACATGTGGGTATAGTATTTATACTAGTAGTGGTACCTGGCATTGCCTGTGTATACATGTGGGTATAGTATTTATACTAGTATGGTACCTGGCTGCCTGTGTATACATGTGGGTATAGTATTTATACTAGTAGTGTACCTGGCTTGCCTGTGTATACATTGGGTATAGTATTTATACTAGTAGTGGTACCTGGCATTGCCTGTGTATACATGTGGGTATAGTATTTATACTAGTAGTGGTACCCTGGCATTGCCTGTGTATACATGTGGGTATAGTATTTATACTAGTGTGGTACCTGGCATTGCCTGTGTATACATGTGGGTATGTATTTATACTAGTAGTTGTACCTGGCATTGCCTGTGTAACATGTGGGTATAGTATTTATACTAGTAGTGGTACCTGGCGTTCCTGTATACATGTGGGTATAGTATTTATACTAGTAGTGGTACCTGGCTTGCCTGTGTAACATGTGGGTATAGTATTTATACTAGTAGTGGTACCTGGCGTTGCCTGTGTATACATGTGGGTATAGTATTTATACTAAGTAGTGGTACCTGGCTTGCCGTGTGTATACATGTGGGTATAGTATTTATACTAGTAGTTGTACCTGGCAGTTGCCTGTGTATACTGTGGGTATATATTTATACTAGTAGTTGTACCTGGCATTGCCTGTGTATACATGTGTATAGTATTTTATACTAGTAGTGGTACCTGGCTTGCCTGTGTATACATGTGGTATAGTATTTATACTAGTAGTGGTACCTGCATTGCCTGTGTATACCTTGGTTATAATTATTTATACTAGTAGTGGTACCTGGCATTGCCTGTGTATACATGTGGGTATAGTATTTATACTAGTAGTTGACCTGGCGTTGCCGTGTATACATGTGGGTATAGTATTTTATACTAGTAGTTGTACCTGGCTTGCCGTGTATACATGTGGGTATAGTATTTATACAGTAGTGGTACCTGGCATTGCCTGTGTATACATGTGGGTATAGTATTTATACTAGTAGTGGTACCTGGCATTGCCTGTGTAACATGTGGGTATAGTATTTTATACTAGTAGTTGGTACCTGGCGTTGCCTGTGTATACATGTGGGTATATGTATTTATACTAGTAGTGTACCTGGCGTTGCCTGTGTATACATGTGGGTATGTATTATACTAGTAGTGGTACCTGGCAGGCCCTTGTATACATGTGGGTGATAGTATTTATACTAGTAGTGGTACCTGGCATTTGCCCGTGTATACTGTGGGTATAGTATTTATACTAGTAGTGGTACCTGGCGTTGCCCGTGTTACATGTGGGTATAGTATTTATACTATGTAGTACCTGCATTGCTGTGTATACATGTGGGTTATGTATTTATACTAGTAGTGGTACCTGGCGTTGCCCGTGTATACATGTGGGTTAGTATTTATACGTAGTTGTACCGTGGCATTGCCTGTGTAACATGTGGGTATAGTATTTATACTAGTAGTTGTACCTCGTTGCCTGTGATACATGTGGTATAGTATTTATACTAGTAGTTGTACCTGGCGTTGCCGTGTATACATGTGGGAATAGTATTTATACTAGTAGTGGTACCTGGCGTTGCCTGTGTATAATGTGGGTATAGTATTTATACTAGGTTAGTGGTACCTGGCATTGCCCGTGTATACATGTGGTATAGTATTTATACTAGTAGTGGTACCTGGCATTGCCCGTGTACTACATGTGGGTATAGTATTTATACTAGTAGTGGTACCTGGCGTTGCCCGTGTATACATGTGGGTATAGTATTTATACTAGTAGTGGTACCTGGCATTGCCTGTGTATACATGTGGGTATAGTATTTATACTAGTAGTGGTACCTGGCGTTGCCGTGTATACATGTGGTATAGTAATTTATACTAGTAGTTGTACCTGGCATTGCCGTGTTAGACGTGGGTATAGTATTTATACTAGTAGTTGTACCTGGCGTTGCCCGTGTATACATGTGGGTATAGTATTTATACTAGTAGTTGTACCTGCGTTGCCCGTGTATACATGTGGGTATAGTATTTATACTAGTAGTGGTACCTGGCGTTGCCCGTGTATACATGTGGGTATAGTATTTACTAGTAGTTGTACCTGGCATTGCCTGTGTATACATGTGGGTAGTATTTATCTAGTAGTGGGTACCTGGCATTGCCGTGAACATGTGGGGTATAGTTTTATACTAGTGTGTACCTGGCTTGCCTGTGTATACATGTGGGGGTATAGTATTTATACTAGTAGTTGTCCTGCATTGCCTGTGTATACAGTGGGTATAGTATTTATACTAGTAGTTGTACCTGGCGTTGCCTGTGTATACATGTGGGTATTTATTATACTAGTAGTGGTACCTGGCGTTGCCTGTGTACACATGTGGGTATAGTATTTATACTAGCATTTAACCAAATTGCCCGTGTATACACGTGGGTATAGTATTTTACTAGCAGTTGTACCTGGCATTGGCCTGTGTACACATGTGGGTATAGTATTTATACTAGAAATTGTACCTTGTGTTGCCCTTGTACACATGTGGGTATAGTTTTTTTTTGCCTTCCTCTGGATTAACAGTTAGGCAGGAAATGAGGATATTGCTAGATGGGTTGGACTGGATGGACGTATGTCTTTATTCAACCTCAAATACTATACTATACTATACTATACTACTACTACTACTACTAGTAGTAGTATTAGTAGTAGTAATAGTAGTAGTAGTAGTAATGATAATAGTAATAATACTAATAATAATAGTAGTAATAATAATAATAGTAATAATAATGATGATGATGACAATAATAATATTAATAATAATAATAATAATAGTAGTAGTAATAATACCAGTAGTAGTAGTAGTAGTAATAATAATAATGATAATAATAATAATGATAATAATAATAATAATAATAATAGTAATAATAATACTAATAATAATAGTAATAATAATAAAAATAGTAATAATACTAATAATAGTAATAATAATAATGATGATGATGATAATAATAGCAGTAGTAATAATAATAATAGTAATAATACTAGTAATACTACTACTACTAATAATAATAATAATAAAAAATAATTATAATAACGATGATGATGATAATAATAATAGTAATAATAAGAATAAGAATAATAATAGTAATAATAATAATAATAATGATAATAATAATAATGAT
>JAACNH010000999.1:0-26722 GCA_019447015.1 Hymenochirus boettgeri | reverse complement strand
CGGTATATCTGTAATATATTCATCCATCCAGGGCACGGTAAAATTGTTATCATCATGGTAGATATCATTCTATATCCATGTCACGGTATATCGTAATATCATCATTCCAGGGGTCAGGTATATCTGTAATATTCATCCATCCAGGTATATCTGGTTAATATGGATATCTGTAATATTCATCCACCAATGTCACTGTATATCTGTAATATTCATCCATCCAGGTCACGGTATATCTGTAATATTCATTATCAGGGGTCACGGTATATCTGTATATTCATCCATCCAGGTCACGGGTATAGTATATATGTAATATTATTCATCACGGCACGTATATCGTAATATTCCATCCAGGTCACGGTATATATGTACATATTCATCCATCCGGTCACGGTATATCGTAATATTCAATCCATCAGGTCACGTGTATATATCTGTAATATTCATCCATCCAGGTCACGGTATATCTGTAATATTCATTTCCATCCAGGTCACTGTATATCCTGTCATATTCATTCCCAGGTAACGGGGATATCTGTAATATTCATCCTCAGGTCACGGTATATCTGTAATATTCACCATCCAGGTTCACAGGTATATCTGTAATATTCATCCATCCAGGTCACCGGTATATCTGTAATATTTAATCCATCCAGGTAACGGGTCTATCTGTAATATTTATTCATCATGTCACGGTATATCTGTAATTATTCATTCACTAAGGGTCACGTTATCTGTAATATTCATCCTCCAAGTCACGGTATATCTGTAATATTCATCCATCCAGTCACGGTATATGTAATATTCATCATCCAGGTCAGGGTATACTGTAATATTCATCCATCCAGGGCACGGATATCTGTAATATTCATCCATCATACAGGTCACGGTATAATAAATTCATCCAGGTCACGGTATATCTGTAATATTCATCCATCCCAGGGTCACGGTATATCTGTAATATTCATACCATCCGGTATACGGTATTCTGTAATATTCATCCATCAGAGGTCACGTCGTATGTCGTAATATTCATCCATCCAGTCACGGTATATCTGTAATATTCATCCATCCAGGTCACGGTATATCTGTAATAATTATCTCCTCCAGTAACGTTATCTTGTATTAATTCATCCATCCAGGTCACGGTATATCTGTAAATTCATCCTCCAGGTACACGGTATATCGTAATATTCATACATCAGGTCACGGTATATCGTAATATCCCATCAGGTACGGTATATCTGGAATATTCATTCATCCGGTCACGGTATATCTGTAATATTCATTCATCCAGGTCTTCGGTATATCTGTAATATCATCCATCCAGGTCCGGTATATCTGTAATATTCATTCATCCAGGTCACGGTATATCTGTAATAATCTTCATCCCGGGTCACGGGTATATCTGTAATATTCATTCATCCGGGTCACGGTTATCTGTAATATTCATCCATCCAGGTCACGGTTATATCTTAATATTACCTCCAGGTCACGGGTATATCGTATATCTCATCCAGGTCACGGTATATCTGTAATATAATCCATCAGGTCACGGTATATCCGTAATATTCATTCCATCCGGTCACGGGTATATCTGTAAATATTTCATCCATCAGGGTCACGGTATATCGTAATATTCCATCCATCGCCAGTCACCGGTTTATATCGTAATATTCATCCATCCAGGTCACGGTATATCTGTAATATTATCCATCCAGGTTACTGGTATTATCTGTAATATTCATACAGGTCACGGTATATCTGTTGTAATATTCATCCATCCAGGTGTCACGGTATATCTGTAATATTCATCCATTTCCAGGTCCAGGTTATCTGTAAATTCATCATCCAGGTCACGGATATGATCTGTAATATTCATTTCATCCAGGTCACGGGATTATATCTGTAATATTCATCCATCCACTGTTCACGGTATATCTGTTAATATTCATCATCCGTCACGGTAATCTGTATATTCATTCCTCAGGTCACGGTATATCTGTAATATTATCCATCCAGTCACGGTATATCTGTAATTTCATCCATCCAGGTCACGGTATATCTGTAATATTCATCCATTCCAGGGCAAGGTATATCTGTAAATATTCATTCATCCAGGGGCACGGTAATCTGTAATATTCAATCCATCCAGGTCACGGTATATAGTTATGCCACAGGTCACGGGTATTCATCTGTATATCTTCATCCATCCAGGTCACGGTATATCTGTAATATTAATCCATCCAGGTCACGGTATATCCGTTAATATTATCCTCCAGGACGGGTATATCCGTAATATTCATCCATCCAGTCACGGTATATCGTAATATTCATCCATCGCAGGTCACGGTATATCTGTAATATTATCCATCCAGGTCACGGTTATATCTTAATATTCATCCATCCAGGTCACGGTATATCTGTAATATCATCCATCCAGGTCACGGTATTATCTGTAATATTTCATCCAGGTCACGGTATTATCTGTAATATCTCACATCCAGGTCACGGTATATCTGTAATATTCATCCATCAGGTCACGGGTCTATCTGTATTCATTCATCGCAGGGTCACGGTATATCTGTAATATTCATTATCCAGGTCACGGTTAATCTGTAATATTCATCCATCCATGTCACGGGTATATCTGTAATATTCATCCATCCAATGTCAACGGTTATATCTGTAATATTCTATCCTCAGGTAAGGTATATCTGTAATATTTCTCATCCATCCAGGTGCCACGGGGTTATACTGTAATATTCATCCATCCGTCAGGATGTCCGGCACGGTATATCTGTAATATTCATCCATCCAGGTCCACGGTATATCTATAATATTATCCATCCAGGTCACGGTATATCGTAATATTCTCATCATCCGGTACGTGTATGTCGTAATATTCACTCCATCCAGGTCAGGTATAGTCTGTAATATTCATCACATCCAGTTCACGGATTATCGTAATATCCATTCCAGGTCACGGTATATCCGTAATATTCATTCACCAGGTCACGGTATATCTGATATACATCCATCAGTCACGGTATATCTGTAATATTCACCTCCACTGTCACGGTATATCTGTTAATATTCATTCCATCCGGGCCAGGTATATCTGTAATATTCATCATCCAGGGCACGGTTAATCTGTAATATTCATCCATCCAGGTCACGGTTAATTCATCAAGGTTCACGGGTATATCTGTAATATTCATCCATCCAGGTCACGGTCAATCTGTAATTTCATTCACCAGGTCACGGTATATCTGTATATTAATCATTATTCATTTCTCCATCCCATGTCACGGTATATCTGTAATATTCATCCAATCCATGTCACGGGTATACTGTATATTCATCCATCCAGGGCAAGGTATATCTGAATATTCATCCATCCAGGGCCACGGTATATCTGTAACAATTATTCATCCATCCAGGTCACGGTTAATATTATCCAGGTCACGGTATGTAATATTCATCTGGTAATATTCATTCCTCCAAGGTCACGGTATATCTGAATATTCAGTCCATCCCACGGTACGGTTATCATGCGGTATAATTCATCCATTCCAGGGTCACGGTCTATCTGTCCAATTGATTCATTCACCAGGTCACGGTATATCTGTAATATTCATTCCCTCCAGGTCACGGTATTCTGTAATATTCATCCATCCATGTCACGGTATATCTGTAATATTCATCCATCCAGGCAAGGTATATCTGATAATATTCATCATCCAGGGCAAGGTTTATCTGTATATTATATCAGGTCACGGTATCTGTAATATTCATTCCATCCAGTCACGGTCATATCTCCAGGAGGTTATTATGTAATATTCATCCATCCAGGTCACGTATATCTGTAATATTCATCCACCAGGTCACGGTATATCTGTAATATTCATCCATCCAGGCTATCTTATATCATCCATCCAGGTAGTATTGTTAATATTCATCCATCCAGGTCACGGTATATCTGTAATATTCACTCCAGGGGTCAACGGTATATCTGTAATCATCCATCCAGGTCACGGTTATCTGTAATATTCATCCATCCAGGTCACGGTATATTGTAATATTCATCCTCCAGGGTCACGGTGATATCTGTAATATTCATCCATCCAGGTCACGGTATATGTAATATTATCCACCAGGTCACGGTATATCTGTAATATTCATCCATCCAGGTCACGGTATATCTGTAATAGGCATCCATTCCAGGTCACGGTATATCTGTAAATTTCATTCATCCGGGGTCACAGGTATATATCTGTAATATTATCATTCAATCGGTCACGGTGATATCGGTAATATTCTTCCATCCGGGTCAACGGTATATCTGTAATATTCACCATCCGGGTCACGGTTATATCTGTAATATTCATCCATCCAGGTCAAGGTATTACTGTAATATATCATTCGTTCATTCCGGTCCAGGTATATCTGTAATATTCACCATCCAGGTGTCACGGTTCATGTAATATTCATCCATCCAGGTCACGGTATAGATCTGTAATATTCATCCCCATCGGTACGGTATATCTGTGTAATATTCATCCATACAGGGTCACGGTATATCTGTAATATTCATCATCCCAGGTTCACTTCTCGGGTTATATCTGTGTAAATATCCATCCAGGTCACGGTATATCTGTAATATTCATCCATCCAGGTCACGGTTATTATCTGTAATCATCATCCAAATTCCAGGTCACGGTATCTGTAATATTCATTCATCCAGGTCACGGTATATCTGTAATATTTCATTCCAGGTCAGCGGTATATCTGTAATATTCATCCATCCAGTCACGGTATATTCTAATATTCATCATCCAGGTCACGGTTAATGTAATATTCATTCATTCAGGTCACGGTACGTAATCTGTAATATTCTAATCCAGGTCACGGTATATCTTGTAATATTCATCCATCGGGTCACGGTATATCTGTAATATTCATCATCAGGGCACGGTATATCTGTAATATCACCATCCGGTCACGGTATACTGTTATCCAGGTCACGGTAAATCTGTATATTCACCCATCCAGGTCACGGTATATCTGTAATATTCATCCATCCAGGTCACGGGTAGCGTAATATTCAATCATCCAGGTCAGGTCTACCGTAGTATTATCATCAGGTCGGTATATCTATATTATCCTCCAGGTCACGGTATATCCGTAATATTCATCCATCCAGTGGTCACGGTATATCTGTAATATTCATCCATCCAGGTCACGGTATATTCTGTAATATTCATCCAGGTCAGGTATCTGTAAATTCACCATCCAGGTCACGGTATATCTGTAATATCATCCATCCAGGTACGGTTCTATCGTAATATTATCCAGGTCACTGGTATATATGTAATATTCATTCCAGGTCACGGTATATCTGTAATATTTATCATCCATGTCACGGATATCTGTATATTCATCCATCATGTCCGGTATATCTGTAATATTCATCCATCCAGGCACGGTATATCTGTAATATTCATTCATCAGGTCACGGTATATCTGTAATATTCACCATCCAGGTCACGGTGTATATTATCCCAGGTCACGGTATATCTGTAAATTCATCCATTCCAGGTCCGGTATATCTGTAATATTCATCCATCCAGGTCATCTGTATATCTGTGAATATTCATCCATCCAGGTCACGGTATCTGTCTGTAATATTCATCCATCCAGGTCACGGTATATGTCTGTACATATTCATATTCCATCCAGGTCACGGAAATATCATCTGTAGTATTCATCCATCCAGGTCACGGTATATCTGTAATATCCATCCAGGTCACGGTATATCGTAATATTCATCCATCCAGGTCACGGTAATATCTGTAATATTCATCCTCCAGGGTCACGGATATCTGTAATATTCATCCATCCAGGTCACGGTATATCTGTAATATTCTCATCAATCCATGTCACGGGTATGATCTGTAATATTCATCCATCAGGTCACGGTATATCTGAGCATAGTCATATCCATCAGGTCACGGTTATCTGTTAAGATCAATCCATCCAGGTAACGGTATATCTGTAATATTCATCCATCCGGGTCACGTTATATCTGTAATATTCATCATCCGGTCACGGTTATATTCTGTAATATTCATCATCCAGGGCACGGTATAGCTTAATCAGTTGGCATCCCAGCAGTCACGGTATATCTGTAATATTCATCCCATCCAGGTCACGGTATATCTGTAATATTCATCCATCCAGGTACGGTTTATCTGTAATATTCATCCATTCCGGTACGTATATCTGTAATATTCATCCATCCGGTCACGGTATATCGTAACATTCATTATTCCATCCGGGTCACGGTATATCTGTAATATTCATCCATCCAGGTCACGGTATAATCGTAATATTCATCCATCCAGGTCCACGGTATATCTGTAATATTCATCCATCCAGGTCACGGTATATGTGTAATATTCATTCCCAGGTCACGGTGAATCTGTAATATTCATCCATCCAGGTCACGGTATTCGTAATAGTTCATCCATCCAGGTCACGGATATCTGTAATATTCATCATCAGGTCACGGTATATCTGTAATATCATCATCCAGGTCACGGTATTCTGTAATTTAATATTATCATCCAGTCACGGTATATCTGTAATATTCATCCATCTCAATGTCACGGTATATCTGTAATATTCATCCATCCAGGTCACGGTATATCTGTAATATTATATCCATCAGGTCACGGTATATCTGTATATTCATCCATCCAGGTCACGGTATATCTGTAATATTATCACCAGGGCACAGGTTATATCTGTATATTCATCCATCCAGGTGCACGGTATTCTGTAATATTATATCATGTCCATCCAGGTCACGGATATCTGTAATTTATCCATCCAGGGCACGGTATATCTGTAATATTCATCCATCCAGGTCACGGTTATATCTCGTAATATTCATCCATCCAGGTCACGGTATATCTGTAATATTTCTCCATCCAGGTAGGTAATATCGTAATATTCATCCATCCAGTCACGGTATATCTGTAATATATCTCCAGGTCACGGTATATCTGAATATTATCCATCCAGGTCACGGTATATCTGTTATATCATCCACAGGTCACGGTATATCCGTCATATTAATCATCCAGGTCACGGTATATCTGTAATATTCATCCATCCAGGTCACGGATAATCCGTAATATTCATCCATCCAGGTCACGGTATATATCTGTAATATTCATCCATCCAGGTCACGGTAATCTGTAATATCATCATCACACGGTCACGGTATATCCGTAATATTCATCCATCCAAGGTCACGGTATATCCGTAATATCATCCATCCAGGTTCACGGTATATCGTAATATTCATCCATCCAGGTCACGGTATATCTGTATAATATCATCCATCCAGGTCACGGTATATCTGTATATTCATCCATCCAGGTCACGTATATCTGTAATATTCATCCATCCAGGTCAGGTATCGTAAATCATCCATTCCAGGGCACGGTATATCTGTAATATTCATCCATCCAAGGTCACGGTATATCGTAATATTCATCCATCCAGGTCACGGTATATCGTAATATTCATTCATCCAGGTCACGGTATATCTGTAATATTCATCATCCAGGGTCACGGTATATCTGTAATATTCATCCATCCAGGTCACGGTATATCCGTAATATTCATCCATCCAGGTCCGGTATATCTGTAATATTCTCTCCAGGTCACGGTATATCTGTATATATTCACCATCCAGGTCACGGTATATCTGTAATATCATCCATCCAGGTCACGGGTATATCTGTAATATTCATCCATCCAGGTACGGTATATCTGTAATATTCATCATCCAGTCACGGTATATCCGTATATTCATCCATTCCAGGTTTACGGTATATTGTAATATGTCATAATCCAGGTCACGGTATATCTGTAATATTCATCATCAGGTACGGTATATCCGTAATGATTCATCCATCCAGGTCACGGATACTCCGTAATTTCATCCATCCAGGTTACGGTATATCTCTGTAATATTCATCCATCCAGGTCACGGTATATATCTAATATTCATCATCCAGGCAGGTATATCGTAATATTCATCCATCCAGGTCACAGTTATCGTAATATTCTCATCCAGGTCACGGTATATCCGAATATTCATCCATCCAGGTCACGGTATATCTGTATATCTTCATCATCCAGGTCACGGTATATCCGTAATATTCATCCATCCAGGTCCGGTAATCGTAATATTCATCCATCAAGGTTACGGTATATAATTAATAATTCATCCATCCAGGTCACGGTATATCTGTGAATATTATCATTCGTCCATATCGTAATATTCATCACAGGTCACGGTAATCTGTAATATTCTCCATCCAGTCACGTATATCGGAATATCAATCCATTAGGTAACGGTATGTAATATTATCCATCCAGGTCACGGTATATCCTGTAATATTCATCCATCCAGGGGATCACGGTAGTATCTGTAATATCATCATCTAGCCTAGTTATGTTATGGTGGATCTCTGTGGTAGTATAGTTAGTATGGTGGAATCGTATTAGTTAGATGTTATGGTGTATATCTGTATTAGTATTAGTTATGTTATGGTGGGATATCTGTATTAGTATTAGTTCGTTATGGATATTATAGTATGTTGGGATATCTGTATTAGTTATGTTATGGTGGATAATCTGGTATTTGTGATGGTATGGTGGATATCTGTATTATATTGTTATGTATGGTGGATATCTGTATAGTTATGTTATGGTGGATATCTGTATTAGTATAGTTATGTTATGGTGGAATCGTTTATTAGTTATGGTTATGGTGGATTCTGTATTTATTAGTATTATTATGTTGATGGTGGATATCTGTATTAGTATTAGTTATGTTATGGTGGATATCTGTATTCGTAATTAGTATGTTATGGTGGAATCTGTATAGTATTAGTTATGTTATGGTGGATGATCTGGTAGATTAGTTATGTTATGGTGGATATCTGTATCGTTATGTTATGGTGGATATCTGTATTAGTATTAGTTATGTATGTTGGATATTTATGTAATTATTAGTATGTATGGTGAATGTTTAGTTGTTAGTTTGGTGGATATCTGTATTAGTGATTAGTTATGTTATGGTGGATATCTGTATTATGTTAGTTATGGTGGATATCGTTTGTATTAGTTATGTTAGGTGGATATCTGTATTAGTTAGTTATGGGGATATCTTGATAGTATGTTATGGTGGATATCTGTATATAGTATTAGTTATGTATGGTGGATATCTGTATTAGTATTAGTTATGTTATGGTGGATTGTCTTAGTATTAGTATTTATGTGGTATTGATTGTATGTTGGTGGATATCTGTATAGTAATTAGTTATGTTAGGTGGTATCTGTATTAGTATTAGTTATGTTATGGTGTGATATCTGGAATTAGTTATGTTATGGTGGATATCGTATTAGTACTGTTATGTTATGGTGGATATCTGTATTAGTATTAGTTTGTTATGGTGGATATTGAATTAGTTATGTTATGGTGGATATCTGTATTAGTATTAGTTATGTTATGATATCTGTATTAGTATTAGTTGTTATGGTGGATATCTGTATTATTAGTTTAGTTATGTATGGTGGATATCTGTATTAGTATTAGTTATGTTATGGTGGATATCTGTATTAGTATTAGTTATGTTATGGTGGATATCTTGTATTAGTTATGTTATGGTTGGATATCTGTATTAGTATTAGTATGTTATGGGGGATACTGTATTAGTATTAGTTATGTTATCTGTGGTATTAGTATTAGTTATGTTATGGTGGATATCTGTATTAGTATTGTTATGGTGGATATCTGTGGTAGTATTAGTTATGTTATGGTGGATATCTGTATTAGTATTAGTTATGTTATGGTGGATATCTGTATTAGTTATGTTATGGTGGATATCTGTATTAGTTATGTTATGGTGGATATCTGTATTAGTTATGTTATGGTGGATATCTGTATTAGTTATGTTATGGTGGATATCTGTATTAGTTTTGTTATGGTGAGTATCTGTGGTAGTATTAGTTATGTTATGGTGGATATCGTATTAGTATTAGTAGTAGTTATGGTGGATATCTGTATTAGTATTAGTTATGTGTATGGTGGAGATTCTGTATTAGTATTAGTTATGTTATGGTGGATATCTGTATTAGTATTAGTTATGTTATGGTGATATCTGTATTAGTTATGTTATGGTGGATATCTGTATTAGTTATGTTATGGTGGATATCTGTATTAGTATTAGTTATGTTATGGTGGATATCTGTATTAATATTAGTATTAGTTATGGTGGATATCTGTATTAGTATTAGTTAGTGTTATGGTGGGAATATCTGTATTAGTATGTAGTTATGTTATGGTATTTTTTTTTTTATGTTTTTGGTATCTTGTATTAGTATTGTATGTTATGTGGATATCTGTATTAGTATTAGTTATGTTATGGTGGATATCTGTATTAGTATTAGTATTAGTTATGGTGGATATCTGTATTAGTATTAGTTAGGTATCGGTGGATATCTGTATTAGTTATGTTATGGTGGATTTGTATTAGTATTAGTTTATGTTATGGTGGATATCTGTATTAGTATTAGTTATGTTATGGGGGATATCTGTATTAGTATTAGATATGTTATGGTGGATATCTGTATTAGTATTAGTATGTTATAGGTGGATATCTGTATTAGTATTAGTATGTTATGGTGGATATCTGTATTAGTATTAGTTATGTTATGGTGGATAATCGTTTTAGTTAGTTATGTTAGGTGGATATCTGTATAGTATTAGTTAGTTTATGGTGGATATCTGTATTAGTTATGTTAGGTGGATATCTGTATTAGTATTAGTTATGTTTATGGTGGATATCTTGTATATTAGTTAGTTATGGTGGATATCTGTATTCATATTAGTTTATTATGGTGGATATCTGTATAGTTTGTTTTATGGTGGATATCTGTATTAGTTAGTAGGTATGTTTATGGTGATTATCTGTATTAGTATTAGTATGTTATGGTGGATATCTGTATTAATATTAGTATTAGTTATGGTGGATATCTGTATTAGTATAGTAGTTATGGTGGATATCTTATTGTTATGTTATGGGTGGATATCTGTATTAGTATTAGTTATGTTATGGTGGATATATGTATTAGTATGTTATGGTGGATATCTGTATTAGTATTAGTTATGTTATGGTGGATATCTGTATTAGTATTAGTTATGTTATGGGGAATATGTATTAGTTATGTTATGGTGGATATCTGTATTAGATAATTAGTATGTTATGGTGGATATCTGATTAGTATTAGTTATGTTATGGGGATATCTGTAGTAAGTTTATGTTATGGTGGATATCTACGTTTTAGATTATGTTATGGTGGATATCTGGATTAGTTTTGTTATGGTGGATGTTCTGTATAGTATTAGTTCTGTTATGGTGGATATCTGTATTAGTTATGTTATGGTGGATATCTGTTTAGTATTAGTTATGTTATGGTGGATATCTGTTAGTAGTTATGTTATGGTGGATATCTGTATTAGTATTAGTTATGTTATGGTGGATATCTGTATTAGTTATGTTATGGTGGATATCTGTATAGTTAGGTTATGGTGGATATCGTATTAGTATTAGTTATGTTATGGTGGATATCTGTATTAGTTATGTTATGGTGGATATCTGTATTAGTTATGTTATGGTGGATATCTGTATTAGTTTAGTATTAGTTATGGTGGATATCTGTATAGTTATGTTATGGTGGATATCTGTATTAGTATTAGTTATGTTATGGTGGATATCTGTATTAGGTTATGTTATGGTGGGATATCGTATTAGTAGTATTAGTTATGTTATGGTGGATATCTGTATTCGTTATGTTATGGTGGATATCTGTATTAGTTATGTTATGGTGGATATCTGTATTAGTTATGTTATGGTGGATATCTGTATTAGTTATTAGTTATGTTATGGTGGATATCTGTATTAGTTATGTTATGGTGGATATCTGTATTAGTTATGTTATGGTGGATATCTGTATTAGTATTAGTTATGTTATGGTGGATATCTGTATTAGTTTATTGTATGGTGGATATCTGTATTAGTTATGTTATGGTGGATATCTGTATTAGTATTAGTTATGTTATGGTGGATATCTGTATTAGTATTAGTTATGTTATGGTGGATATCTGTATTAGTATGTTATGGTGGATATCTGTATTAGTATGTTATGGTGGAATCTGTATTAGTATTAGTTTTGTTATGGTGGATATCTGATAGTATGTATGGGGTATCTTATATTATGTTATGGTGGATATCTGTATTAGTATTAGTTATGTTATGGTGGATATCTGTATAGTTATGTTATGGTGGATATGTAATAACATTATTTTCCCAGGATGCAATGCTGTCTGTATAAATAAGAATTCTGTGGTATCCGCACCTTTCCATTTTACATTCCATCCTGATATGATGTGGGGGATTAGCTGTCTCTGGGATATTTATTCTTACAGTGAGTCTTTGTTTGGGAGATTTATCTCAGACCCTCCAGGACCTTAGAAGCTGTATTAACTTCCTGCCTGACCCTGCAGCGGCTTGTGGATAAAGTGACTGGGAGAAATGATCTGTCACCCCCCAGAAATAGCCAAACAGATCAGGGCCATGTCATATTATTATCAATCAATCGATGGCTTAGTATTTATGTATATAGTATCAGATTGATTTATATATATGTTAGTGTGATATAGGTTAATTCTTAGTAGTATTGTTATTTTATTTGATTTTTTAATTTATTATTACATTATTATTATTAATGTTCAGTAATATGTAAAATAATTTGTAATATTACAACATATTCTGTTATAATAATAAAAAAATAAGAATTAAAATAATAATATTATAATGATACTAATAATATAATTAATATAAGAAATAATAATGAATAATGATAATAAGAGATGATAATATAAATAATTAATAATAATAATAATAATGAATAATAATAATATGAAATAATAATAATAATGATATATACTGTATAAGTTTATAATGATATATGATATAATGTAATAATAATAATATACTAATGATAATATGAAATAATTAGATAATAATAGAATAATAATAATGAAATATAATTAAGAATGAATAATATTAATAATAATATAATAATAATAATAATAATAATAATGATAATAATAATAATAATAATAATATATATTGATTAATATTCATAATAATAATAATAATATATAATAATGATAAATATATAATATAATACTAATATATAATATAATAATGATAATAATAATAATAAAATAGAATAATAAATAATGATAATAATAATAATAATGATAATAATAATAATAATAATAATAATAATAATAATAAAATAATAATAATGAATAATGAATAATTAATAATAATAATAATAAATAATAATGATAATAATGATAATAATGATAATATGAAATAATACTAAATAATTATAATAAAATAATAATACATAATAATAATAAATAATAAGATAATAATGATAATAATAATAATAATTAATAATGAAATAATGATAATAATGATAATAATAATAAAATAATAATAATAATTATAATAATAATGATAATAATAATAATAATAATAATAATGATATAATGATAATAATGATAATAATAATATAATCATAATAATGTAATAAATGATAATAATAATAAAAAAATAATTAAATAATAATAATAATGATAATAATAATAAATAATAATAATAATAATGATAATAATGATAATAATAATAAAAATAATAATAATAATAATAATAATAATAATAATGATAATGATAATGATAATGATAATAATAATGACGATGATAATAATAATGATGATAATGATAATAATAATAATAATGATGATGATGATAATGATAATGATAATAATAATGATAATAATAATGATAATAATAATGATAATCCTTTGGTCCCTATTAAGTGACAATTGGTTTTGTCTACCTCCCCAGTGTATTTGTCACTCGGTATTAAGATCCAGATGATGTAGTAAAATTACACAAACAAATAAAAAGTAAAAACCCAATTGTAATATCACTTGTGACCATTACAGTAGATCTAAAAACAGGATTGGATGTGGCTAAAAGTAATAAACATTGAGAATTACTGGTATTAATACATATACTGTAGTTCTGGTTGGTACGGGGATACTATATAATATTGAGAAATTACTGGTATTATACATATACTGTAGTTCGGTTGGTACGGGAATAATATAATATGGAATTATGGTATTAATACATATACGTAGTTCTGGTTGGTACAGGGATACTATATAATATTGAGAATTACTGGTATTGATACATATACTGTAGTTCTGGTTGGTACAGGGATACTATATAATTTATTTTTTATTGGTATTAATACATATACTGTAGTTCTGGTTGGTACAGGGATACTATATAATATTGAGAATTACTGGTATTAATACATATACTGTAGTTCTGGTTGGTACAGGGATACTATAAATATTGAAGAATTAATGGTATTAATTACATATACTGTAGTTCTGGTTGGTACAGGGATTATATATAATATGAGAATTACTGGTATAATACATATACTGTAGTTCTGGTTGGTACGGGGATACTATATAATATTGAGAATTACTGGTATTAATACATATACTGTAGTTCTGGTTGGTACAGGGATACTATATAATATTGAGAATTACTGGTATTAATACATATACTGTAGTTCTGGTTGGTACAGGGGATACTATATATATTAGAGAATTACTGGTTTAATACATATACTGTACTTCTGGTGGTACGGGGATACTATATAATATGAGAATTACTGGTATTAATACATATACTGTACTTCTGGTTGGTACGGGGATACTATATAATATTGAGATATAACTGGTATTAATACATATACTGTAGTTCTGGTGGTACAGGGATACTATATAATATTGAGAGTTACTGGTATTAATACATATACTGTGACTTCTGGTTGGTACGGGGATACTATATATATGAGAATTACTGGTATTTAATACATATACTGTAGTTTGGTTGGTATGGGGATACTATGTAATATTGAGAATTACTGGTATTAAATATATAACTGTAGTTCTGGTTGGTACAGGGATACTATTAATATTGAGAATTACTGGTATTAATACATATACTGTAGTTCTGGTTGGTACGGGTATACTATATAATATTGAGAATTACTGGTTTAATGCATATACTGTAGTTCTGGTTGGTACGGGGATACTTAATAATATTGAAAATTACTGGATTATACAATACATATACGTAGTTCTGGTTGGTACGGGGGATAATATAATATTGGAGAATTACTGATATTAATACATATACTGTAGTTCTGGTTGGTACGGGGATACTAAATAATATTTAGAATTACTGGTATTAATACATATACTGTAGTTCTGGTTGGTACAGGGATACTTAATAATATTAAAAAATTACTGGTATTAATTCATATAGTGTAGTTCTGGTTGGTACAGGGATACTATATAATATTGAGAATTACTGGTATTATACTATATACTGTAGTTCTGGTTGGTACGGGGATACTAAAATATCAGTGGTTACACTTTTGCCTCCACCCAGCGAGACAGATGGACTGACCAGCTTATCCAATGGTAAAAGGTATTAAGCCATAGGAGGATCAATATTTTTTCCAATCACAGCATTGGCATTAATCTTGATCAGTCCAAAATTCCTTTTCATATAATTAAATTTGGCCAATCAGAATACATGCAGGTACACACATGCCAGTTACACACACGCGTTACACACACAGTTTACAAACACGCAGTTACAAATGACACAGTTACACACGCACATTTACACACACACAGTTACACACACACAGTACATAAACAGTTACACACACAGTTACACACACACAGTTACACAGAGTTATACACACACAGTTACACACACAGTTACACACAGTAAACATCGCAGTACATCACAGTTACACCACTCGTAGTTACCACACAGTTACACCACACAGTTACACCACACAAGTTGACCACACAACAGTTTACACCACGCACACAGTTACACACAGTTACACCCACACAGTAACACCACACAGTAAACACACACAGTTAAAAAAAACACACGTAGTTACACAACATAGTTACACACACGCAGTGACCCACACGCAGCTAACACACAACGCAGTAGTAGGTTACAACATTGCCCACAGTATACACATGCAGGTACACAGTACCACACAGAGTTACACACACAAGCTATTACACACACACCAACACTATACACACACAGTTAATACACACACGTTATACACCACAGTTAACACCACACAGTTAATAACACCACAGTTACATACATGCAGGTTTACACACAGTTACCACACACACAGTTACACACATGCAGGTACACACAGTAACACACACAGTTACACACACATTTACACACATGCAGGTATACACACAGTTATATACGCCACATTACCACCCCACATGCAGGTAACCACAGTAAACAAACAGGTAACACGCAGTCCACACGCAGTTACACACGCAGTTCACACACGCAGTTATACACACAGGTACAACACACATTATACACACCACAGTTACACACACGTAGTTACACACATGCAGGTATACACACCAGTACACACTACACGTTATACACACAACAGTTACAAACATGCAGGTACACACAGAGTAGTAACACAACATACAACACCAGTTATACACACAGTTACACACACATTTATAACCACACAGTTACACACACGATAGTTACAACATGCATGGTATAACACACATTTACACCACATGTAGGTACACACGGGTACACACACAGTTACACACACACAGTTATACACACACAGTTACACATATGCAGGTATACACACAGTTACACACACACAGTTATACACACACAGTTACACACATGCAGGTACACACAGTCACACACCACCAGTTACACACACACAGTAACACAAAACAGTTACACACACAGTTACACACTGCAGGGAGACACACAGTTTACAGACATGCAGGTACACACAGAGTACCAACACAGTTACACACCACACGTATCAGATGGTACACAGAGGGTTAAGGGACTTGGTCTTGGACAGCTGCTATGGGCAGGCCACAGTTTGTTGGTCCAATAACAGGGAAAGACATATTTAAAGGGCCGGTGGAGCTGACATCATTTGGCAGAGGGGACTTCTGTGCAGGAGTGACTGAGCAGCTCCTGCCCCGCACTGAGGTAAGTGATGCTTCTCCAGCCTGGGTCAGTAGTCAGGTATGTCTGTCCTGTCTCGCTATGTATTTTTTTTCCCTGTCTGTCGTCTTCGTCTATATGCCCCCAAGTACCTTGTCTGTCTCTGGAAAACACATCCTACTCTAGACATAAACTCTGAATCAACAACAAACAATAACTGTCCACCAGGAATTCAACACCATTCAAACATTATATACATACACCACACACACTCACAGGTACACACACAACACACACACAAACACACAGGACACACACCACACACACACACAAACACACAACACACACACACACACACACAGGTACACACACACACACACACACACACACACTCACAGGTACCACACACACAAACCACACACACACACACACACACACACTCACAGGCACACACACACACACACAACACACACAAAGGTACACACACACACACACACACAGGTACACACACAGAAGATACACACACACACACACACACACACCACACCAGGTACACACACACACACACACACACAGGTACACACACAGATACACACACAACATACAGGTACACACACAGATACAGATACACACATACACACAGGTACACACAAAGATACACACACATATACACACGCACAGATACACACAGAGATACACACACGTACACACATGCGCACACACACACACACACACAGATACAACAGAGATACACACACACAGATACACACATGCGCAACCCACCACACACAAAGATAACACACATGCGCACACACACACCACAAGTACACATGCGGACAACACAGATAAAGAGATAACAGATACAGTACACACAAAGGATACACAACGATACCAGATACACACACACTGAACACAACAATCTATACACAAGTCGTATTACCTATTGGGTCTATTCTGGATACACCCCCCCCACAGTCCAATACAGTTGGTAAGATGAGACTATTGTGATTGAAATGTCAGACTCTCTCAGACTCTGTGTAATCCGTTTACAGTCTGTCTGATTACTCAACCACTCATAGTGAACATGTCCAGACTAATAATTAGGCAACCAGTAGATCTCCAGATGTTGGAAAACTACAACTCCCAGCATACAAGCATTCGGTTTGTTAAATCTCCGGCTACTGGTCATGTCCTGCTCCAAACATATGTTCGCAACCTGTACTAATCTTTTTACTGGACAATCCCTAAATATGTGTACCAAGCCTTCTGTCTGTCCTGACTATGACAGCTCCCAGTGTCATCCATAATTACACTAGGAGCTTTTACTAGGGTACGTTCGTAACTCAGTCGCTACCTTAGACAAAACCCCTTGATCAATATCCTTATAATTGTACAGTAGAGGATACATTATCCCTTATAATAAATGAAGTGGTACCCAGCCGAGTTCCCTGTATAAACTCAAGTTGTGTCCATTTGCTACCTTATATACGACACGAACTCCTCAGTGACTTCTAATATCCTTATAATTTAAGTGGGGGATACTTTATCCCTTATAATACATGAGTGGGTACCCAGGAGTGCCCTGATAACTAGTTCTGGTCCTTGTACCTTTATATAGACACAAACTACCCAGTGACTTCTAAATATCCTTATAACTTTACATAGGGGTCCATTATCCCTTATGAATTACATGGGTGGTACCCGAGTCCCTGTATAATCAGTCGTCCTCTGTACTTTTATAGGGACACGCAAACTGCCTCAGTGACTTCTAATATCCTTATAATTTACAGTAGGGGTCCATATCCCTTTAATACAGAGTGGTACCCAGTTCCATGTATAACTCAGTCTGTGTCCTTGTACCTTTTATGGACCACATAAATCCTCAGTGACTTTCTAAATCCTTATAATTTACAGTTGGGGATGACATTATCCCTTATACATGAGTGGACCCAGAGTTCCCTGTATAACTCGTCTGTGTCCTTGTACCTGGTATATAACACAACTAGAAACCCGTGACTCTAATTCCTTATAATTTACAGTAGGGGATAACCTATCCCTTATAATACATGAGTGGTGGTCCCAGGAGTTCCCTGTAAACTCCGTCTGGTCCTTTACCTTTATATGAGACACCGAACAACCTCAGTGACTTTAATTCCTTATAATTACAGAGGGGATTACATTATCCTAATACATGAGTGGACCCAGAGTTCCTGTATAACTCAGTCTGTGTCCTTGTACCTGATGTTAGGACACCAGAACTCCCTCAGTGATTCTAATATCATTATAATTTACAGTAGGGGGAACCATTATCCCTTAGAATAATGGAGTGGTAACCAGCAGTTCCCTGTATAACTCCGTCTGTGTCTTGTACCTTATATGAGACACGAACTCCTCAGTGATCGAGATATCCTATAATTTACAGTAGGGGATACATTATCCTATAATACAGAGTGGTACCCAGGTTCCCTGTTAGAATCAGGTCTGTGTCCTGTACCTTTATTATAGGACAACAGAACTCCTCATGACTTTCAATATCCTTATATATTTACAGTAGGGGTACATATCCATTATAAACATGAGTGGTACCAGGGTTCCATGTATAACTCTAGAGTCTGTGTCCTTGTACCTTTATATAGACACAGAACTCCTCAGTGACTTCTAATATCCTTATAATTTACAGTAGGGGATACATTATCCCATATAATACATGAGTGGTACCCAGAGTTCCCTGTACACACACACAGATACACACATGCGCACCCACACACACACAAAGATACACACATGCGCACACACACACACAGATACACACAGAGATGCACACAGATACACAGATACACACACAGATACACATACAGATACAGATACACACACACTGATACACACACATATATACACAAGTCTTACCCTATTGGGTCTATTCTGGATACACACAGTCCAATACGTTGGTAAGATGAGACATTGTGATTGAAATGTCAGACTCTCTCAGACTCTGTGTAATCCGCTTTACAGTCTGATACTCAACCCCTCATAGTGAACATGGTCCAGACTAATATTAGGCAACCAGTAGATCTCCAGATGTTTGAAAACTACAACTCCCAGCATACAAGCATTCTGTAATTTGTAGTTTTCAAACATCTGCAGAGCTACTGGTTACCTGTCCCTGGCTCCAGACAGTTCTATGTCGCAAACCATGACTAACTTCTAATATCCTTATAATTTACAGTAGAGGATACATTATCCCTTATAATACATAAGTGGTACCCAGAGTTCCCTGTATAACTCAGTCTGTGTCCTTGTACCTTTATATAGACACAGAACTCCTCAGTGACTTCTAATATCCTTAACCCCCTCAGTGAATTCTAATATCCTTATAATTGACAGTAGGGGATAACATTATCCTTATAATAAATGAGTGGGTACCCAGCCGAGTTCCCTGTATAACTCAGTCTGTGTCCTTGTACCTTATATAGACACGAACTCCTCAGTGACTCTTCAATATCCTTTAAATTTACAGTGGGGGTACCTTATCCCTATAATACATTGAGTGGGTACCCAGGAGTTGCCCTGATAACTCAGTCTCTGTGTCCTTGTACACTTTATATAAGACACCAAACTACCCAGTGACTTCTAAATATCCTTATAACTTTAACTAGGGGATACATTATCCCTTATGATTACAGAGTTGGGTGGTACCCGAGTTCCCTGTATAATCAGTCTGGTCCTCTGTAACTTTATAGGGACACAGAAACTCCTCAGTGACTTCTAATATCCTTATAAATTTACAGTATGGGGTCCATTATCCCTTTAATACAGAGTGGTACCCAAGTTCCATGTATAACTCAGTCTGTGTCCTTGTACCTTTATATAGGACCACATAAACTCCTCAGTGACTTCTAATATCCTTTATAATTTACAGTGGGATGACATTATCCCTATAATACTGAGTGGACCAGAGTTCCCTGTATAACTCAGTCTGGTCCTTGTACCTGGATATAGACACCAACTAGCCCGTGACTTCTAATTCCTTATTAATTTACAGTAGGGGATAACCTATCCCTTATAATACATGAGTGGTTCCCAGAGTTCCCTGTAAACTCCGTCTGGTCCTTTACCTTTATATGGACACCAGAACCCTCAGTGACTTTAATTTACCTTATAATTTACAGAGGGGATTACATTATCCTAATACATGAGTGGTACCCAGAGTTCCCTGTAAACTCAGCTGTGTCTTGTACCGTGATGAGAGACACCGAACTCTCAGTGAATCTAATATCCTATAATTTACAGTAGGGGAGAACCCATTATCCCTTATAATAAATGAGTGGTACCAGCGTTCCTGTATAACTCAGTCTGTGTCCTTGTACCTTATCTGGACACAGAACTCCTCAGTGACTTTTAATATCCTTATAATTTTTAGTAGGGGATACATATCCTTTATAATACAGAGTGGTACCCAGCGTTCCCTTAAACTCAGTCTGTGTCCTTGTACTTTATATAGACAACAGAACATCTCAGTGACTTCTAAATACCCTTATAATTTACAGTAGGGGATACATTCCCTTATATAATACATGAGTGGTACCCAGGTTCCATGTATAACTCAGTCTTGTCTTGTACTTTATATAGACACAGAACTCCTCAGTGACTTCTATCATCCTTATAATTTAACAAGTAGGGGGATAATATCCTCTTATAATACATGAGTGGTACCAAGAGTTCCTGTATAACTCAGTCTCGATCGCTGTACACTTTATATAGGACACAGAAACCTCAGGACCTAATATCCTTATAATTTACCAGTAGGGGATTACATTATCCCTTATTAATACATGTGAGGTGGGTAACCCAGAGGTCCCTGTATAACTCAGTATATGTCCTGTACCTTTATATAGACAAGAAGCTCCTCAGTGACTCTAATATCCTTAAATTTACGCAGTAGGGGATACATTATCCCTTATGATATATCGATGGTACCAGAGTTCCCTGTATTAGCAGACTGTGGTCCTGTACCTTTTTATATAGACACAGAACTCCTCAGTGACTTCTAATATCTTGATAATTTACAGCTAGGGGATACATATCCTTATAATAAATGCAGTGGTACCAGAGTTCCCTGTATAAACCCTCAGTATGTGTCTCTGTACCCGTTATATAGACACAGAACTCCTCAGTGACTTCTAATATTCCTTATAATTTCAGTAGGGGATACATTATCCCTATAATACATGAGTGGTACCACGAGTTCACCTGTATAAACAGTACTGTGTCTTTACCTTTATATAGACCACAGAACTCCTCAGTGAATTCTATACTCCTTATAATTTACAGTATGGGGATACAGTTATCCCTTATAATACATGAGGTGGTACCCAGAGTTCACTGTATGAACCTTCAGTATGTGTCCTTACTGGTACCTTTATATAGACACAAGAACCTTTTCCACCTTTTTTTTCAGTGACTTCTAATATCCTTATAATTTACAGTAGGGGATACATTATCCCTTATAATACATGATGGTAACCAGAGTTCCCATATAAACTCAGTCGGTTGTCCTTGTACCTCGATATAGACTACAGAACTCATCAGGGACTTTAATATCCTTATAATTTACAGTGGGGAGACATATCCCTTATAAACATGAGTGGTACCCAGAGGTCCGGTATAAATCGTCTGGTCCTTGTACCTTTTATATGACACGAACTCATCAGTGGACTTCTAACTATCCTTATAATTACAGTGGGGATCACGTATCCATTATAATACATGAGTGGTAACCAGAGTTCCCTCGATAACTCAGTCTGTGTACGTGTTTTGTACTTATATAGACACAGAACTCCTCAGTGACTTCTAATATCCTTATAATTAAAGTAGGGGATACATTATCCCATATAATACATGAGTGGTACCCAAGAGTTCCATGTTATAACTCAGTCTGTTGGTACTTGTATCTTTATATAGACACAGACTCATCAGGACTTCTAATATCCTTATAATTTACGAGGGGCTAATATCTCTCTATAATAAATGAGTGGTCCCAGAGTTCCCTGTTATAACTCAGTCTGTGTAATTGTGTACATTTCTATGGACACAGGGAAAATCCTCAGTGACTAAATCCTTATATTAAAGTAGGGGATGGGGATACATTTATCACTTATAAATGGGTGGCTACCCAGAGTCCATGTAGAACTCAGTCTATGTCTGTGTACATTTATATCGGACACGAACTCCTCAGGGACTTATAAATCCTTATAATTTACAGTAGAGAGTAGGGGATTAACAGTATCCCTTTATATACATGAAGAGACCAAGTTCATGTAGAAACTAAGTCTGTGGCCTGTAACCTTTTATAATAGACATCAGAACTCCTCCAGTGATCTAATATCCTTAATTACAGTGAGAGGGATACATTATCCTATAAGACTGAGTGGTACCCCAGAGTTCAATGATAACTCCGCTGTGTCCGTTGTAATTTATATGACACAGAACTCCTCGTGACCTCTATATCCTTATAATTTACAGTAGGGGCTACATTATCCCTTATTAATACATGAAGTGGTACCCAGAGTTCCCTGTTAACTCAGTCTGGTCTTGACCGTTATATAGACACAGACTCCTCAGTGACTTCTAATATCACTTATAATTTACAGCCCTGGGGAGAAATTAGCCCTTATATTACATGAGTGGTACCCAGAGTTACCCTGTACAATCAGTCTGTGTCCGTGGACCGTTATATAGACACAGAACTCAGCAGTGATTTCTAATATCCTTATAAGTGTACAGTAGGGGATAATTTCAATTATAATAAAGAGTGGTACCAGAGTACTCGATAAACTCGTCTGGTCCTTGACCTTTAGATAGAAACAGAATCCTCAGTGACTTTCTAATATCTATAATTACAGTAGGGGAAGGGGATACATATAACCTTATAATACTGAGTGGTAGCCAAGAGTTCCCTAGAGAAAACTCGTCTGTTACTGACCTTTATATAGACACAGATCTTCCTCAGTGACTTCTAAGATCCTATATAATTTACAGTAGGGTAGTACATTATCCTTATAATACATGAGTGGTACCAGATTCCCTTGTATAACTATGTCGTGTCCTGTACATTTATAGGGAAAGAGAACTCCTCAGTGACGTTCTAATTATCTATTTAATTGACAGTAGGGGATACATTATCCCCTTATTAATACATGAGTGGTACCGAGTTCCCTGTATAACTCAGTTGTTGTCCTTGTACCTTTATATAGACACAGAACTCCGCAGGTGACTTCTAATATCCTTAGAATTACAGAGGGCTACATCTCCCTAAATTACATGAGGGGTACCCCTAGTTCCCGGTAGAATCAGTCTGGTATGTACTTGTAGCCTTTATATAGACACAGAAATCCTCAGTGACTTCTAATATCCTTATAATTTACCGTACGAGGGAGAATTATCCCTTAGAAAAATGAGTGGTACCCAGAGTCCCGTAGACTCAGTCTGTTGTTCTGGTACCGGTATTAGACACAGAACTCCTCAAACTGACTTCTAATATCCTTATAATTTACAGTAGGGGTACATTTACTTTTCTAAATATTGCTTATCTCCTCAGGTCCCCATTGAAGCACAGCCATCCCACTCTTAATGATCGCACTCTCCTGGTCCGTGATGCAGGCAGTAGACTGGCAGTAGGCTTCGCAGTGGGAAGGGCATCACGTTGGGCAAGATCTCACCGCTCCTTCTCCTTCCGGGGGAGTGGTTCGACATGACGTCCACGGAGGACCCGGAAGCTGTGCTGGGCTGTGTACTGACTTCTTAAACCAGAAATCCCACTATAGGGAACGGACCGACGGCGAAAGGCAGCGAGGAAGACCCAGTGGGTTTGACATAGGCACAATCACCCCCCGCGAAGTCAAACTGAGGTAACAGTGAATGTAAAGTGTACAATAGGGGGGAGGTTAAACGGGAGGTTGCCTGATCGCCAGTGATGGACAATCGTACAGTTATGATCGCGGCTGTAGAATACTTCACGGGTATCTGCATCGACGTTAAAATAACGATCGTTAAAGGCACGGTAGTAAGCTTATTCTAGGGAAACCAACGCAACGTACGAACTAAGAAGTTCGGGTGCTGGCCACTGGCTTCCTTGCTATTCGTATAACCAGTTGGGTTGGATCTAACCTAGTACCTCTCGGGTCTTGATTAATGCGGGGGTGTACCCCAGGATCAATCTTAAGAGGGGGTGGTATCTACCCCTCGTATCTCTCTGTGTCTCTGTATGAGGTGGGCGGGGTGTTACCCAGCCCTTCTCTATATAGTGGTGTGGTATTACCCCTGTTCTCTCTGTTGTCCTTATTAGGTGGGGTAGTTCCCAGTATCACGCGAAATTAGTTGGGTGGATCTACATAGTCTCTTTGTATGTCGCGTATGAGGTGGGGGGTGTACCCCAATCTCACTCTCGAGATAGTTGGATGGTATGAACCCGATATCTCTCATGTGTACTGTATTAGTGGGGGTAGTACCAGTCTCACTCTATTATTAGTTGGTGGTACTACCCTAGTATCTTTCTGTGTTTGTTTAGGTTGGGTAGTTAGCTAGTCTGTTAGTAATTGCTAGTCTGTTAGTAATTGCTAGTCTGTTAGTAATTTCTAGTCTGTTAGCAATAGCTAGTCTATTTGTAATAGCTAGTCTATTTGTAATAGCTAGTCTGTTAGTAATAGCTAGTCTGTTAGTAACAGCTAGTCTGTTAGTAACAGCTAGTCTGTTAGTAACAGCTAGTCTGTTAGTAACAGCTAGTCTGTTAGTAATAGCCGGTCTGCTAGTAATAGCCGGTCTGCTAGTAATAGCTAGTCGGTTAGAAATAGGTAGTTGGTTAGTAATAGCTAGTCAGGTAGTAATACTGTAGCTAGTCGGTTGGTAATAGCTAGTCAGTAATAGCTAGTAATTGCAAGTTAGCTGATGGGTGGGAACACTTAGGGAAATGATATATTGAAATAAACCGTCAGACTAGTTGGAAATTAATTTAAGGATTATATCAAAGGTGATGCAAATAAAATACCTTCCAAATCTAGGTATCTGCAGTATAAATTGTCTACCAGAAAATCACTATACTAGTCTTTCATTTTATTAAATCTAATGTACTTACAACAGCATGGGTATTATAACTTACATAAATGATAGTGACAGTTCAAATTACCCCTTGTCCTTACATGGTTGCAGAAGTCCTCAGTGACTTTTAAAATCCTTATAATTTTTGTAGGGGATACATTATCCCTTATAATACATGAGTGGTACCCAGCGTTCCCTGTATAACTCAGTCTGTGTCTACAGTAGGGGATACATTATCCCTTATAATACATGAGTGGTACCCAGCGTTCCCTGTATAACTCAGTCTGTGTCCTTGTACCTTTATATGGACACAGAACTCCTCAGTGACTTCT